>ML409484.1:585-24293 GCA_005239525.1 Nicotiana knightiana | reverse complement strand
GGGGGGGGGGGGGGGGGGATGAGTTGGGAGCCGTTGCATTAAGATGTTTGAACGGCTCAGATCTAACATCACGATACTGGGTCGTTTGGTCTTTTAGGGGGTGGGCTGTATTTTTAAAAAGGGGGTTGGGCTTGGGCAAGGGGCATATTAGAGATAGTTTAGGGCAATTGGGCCAACCAAAAATGGTTTTGGCCCAATTCGGAATCAAACTTCTCTTCTTATTTTTTTCTTCTTCTTTTTTTCTTGATTTTTAATCCTACTAAAATTAATTTGAATCCTAAACTAAGTCCTACATCAAATTTAACTTGTAAAATTAAATTAATTGTCTATTTTTAACATAAAAATAATTAAATTAACTTAAAACTAATGAAAGGAAATTACTAATTTGCAACTAATAGTTTAATATGAAAATGACCAATATTTTTTGTGATTTTTGTTTAATAATGAAATTAATTAACAATTTAATCCTAAAAATACAAGCAAAAGCCTAAAATGCAATGCATGAAATTTTTTATATTTTTTTTGGTATTTTTCATGATTTTAAAAATTCTAAATATGTAATCAAATAACAAGAAATTCCTAAAAATTCTATAACATAAAAAATATAAAATATAAAAATCTACTTTTGTGAATTATGTAGGAATATTTTAGTCGGGAAAAAATCACATGCTCACAGCTGTCCCTCTTTTCTCGGAAACATGAAAAGTTTTTGGGCAAAGATAAAATGAGCAATTACGAGTGATTTTTGCCTGTTTGGATATTCCATGGGAAGCATTTGAAGAAGTTTGACCGAAACTTGCTTCAGAGGTTGTCTACATATCCTTGGGTATAAAGGAATCAGGTCCATATAGTTATGAAAGTTTTGGTAACTGGGACTACCGGGAAGCTATGATTTCATTGTTGTTGTTGTTGTTGTTGTTACTGCTGCTGAGCTCCTTATGACACCAAACTAAAAAATGAAAAAGACTAACTAAGACTATCAACTATGAGTTACAAGATTCCTATCTATAAATCTTCTGAAGCTTGAGCTTGAGTCTTGGTTGGTTCTTCATGCAGACTCTGATCTGAATCTTGATGCTTGCTAGCTGCAGGTGCTAGTTCATTCTTCTTCATCTTACCGTTTTTATATTATTTACTGGTATTGAAATAAATCACATATCCTTAGAACAACAAATCAATTATAATTGTTAAAACCATTTTCAAGGTAAACACCTATGTTGGAAAATCATCAACTAGGTAATGGAGATCCTATGTTGGCATCAACTAGGGAGTGGAGACCCTATGTTAGAAAATCATGAACTAGGGAGTGGAGATCCTATGCTGGCATCAACTAAGGAGTGGAGATCCTATGCTGGCATCAACTAGGGAGTGGAGACCCTATGTTGGAAAATTATCAACTAGAGAGTGGGGACTCTATGTTGGAAAATCATCAACTAGAGAGTGGGGACCCTATGTTGTCAAATCATCAACTAGGGAGTGGAGACCCTATGCTGGCATCAACTAGGGAGTGGAGACCCTATGTTGGAAAAATGAAGCTAGGGATTAGAGACCCTATACTGCCATGATTTTGATATTTCTTTTTTTTCTCTTTTTTTTTTTTGGTTTTTGTTTTTTTTAATTATTATTTTCATCAGCATTTCTTCCTTTATTATTGTTTTCGGAGAATGAGTAAATGCGAGAAAGAATTTTGAGGAGACTTCCCTTTTTGGAGTTGCTGCTGCAAAGTTGTTTCTAGCCCTTGCGCAATTTTTTTTGGTTGCACCTGCTTCTTGCAAGGTTGCTTTAATTACACATGTTTCCTATTTTTCAAACAAAGAACAATTATTCAGTTTGAAACAAATGTTGGTTTTGTGGCCTTGGGCGTTTCAGTCACTTAATGTCGGCCCGGCTTCTTTGATGAATATCTTAATAGCTTGCTTGTTCCCTGAAGACCGATTTCATTTTTGGCCCTGGAGAACTTGGCTTTTACAAAACTTTACCATGACAGTTAATCACGTGGGATTAACCTTTTTCAACTTTATATTTACTTTGTGGACATTTGACTTTGATTTCCTCTCTTTTCAGGAGTTTTTGATTTCAAAGTATTGGCCATCATGACCAGTCGAAGTCGACTTGATGCACCTGTCGAGGTTGGGTGCCTTCTTGCATATTGGCTTGTGTCAAAAAAAATCCCTGCAAATCAATTTTGACATCCTTTCTTTGTCTTAGCTTCATAACAGAATTAGACCGAAAGGGATTCAGAGAAAAGCGAACAATGAAATGGACAAATGAACTTACACGAGAGGTATCCCTTTAGGTGAAAGGAAAAAAGAACTTATCTAGAGTTCGTACGGACTCCAATGAACATGACACACCTCATGGACTGGATGCATGATATATGTAAACCATCCAAGTCTCAGAAATTCATTACAACTTATGCCTCAAAATCGAGAAACCTTGCCAGGACTCTATCGATGCCGATGGTTGTGAGGATTCTTTTTTCGATCAGTGGCGCCCTTTGCGGGTTTTCACCAGCTGACCTCTCTTATTTCTCTTCTCATCGTCGCCTTATAGTGCTCTTCGCGAGTTTTCATTAACAAGACTCTCTCTTTTTCAATTTCTCTGCTTACCATTGCTCTATGGTGCCCGTGAGGGTTTTCACTGATAAGACTCTCTCATTTTATTTCTCCCATTTGGTGGCAACATATCGAAGTAACATGAATTTGTTTGATCAGAAGGACTTAAAAGGATTTGCATAAAAGGGATTGGATCGGGTTACAACTTGGGAACCTTTCAAGCGGAACCATCACCGAATCATTATAACTTCTACCCTAGTTTCAACTTTGGGGAAATGTGGATTTATATATTGGTGTGAATGAATCTCAGAGTGAGGCTGCCTACGTATCATTTCGGAATCAAGTCTAACGTAGTTCAAGGAACTTTGTTTTTGATTTTCTTTTGTTTTTCCCTTTTTTCCTTCATGACTTTCAGGTTCCGCAGAGGGTAATCAAGAAATGTGAACCGACTCAAAGGGTTGATAGTGTTTGGGTCGAGAGAATGAAAGCCTTCGTCATCCCAATCAGAGAGTATTAAAATCGTAAAAGGGGTCAAATATAAAACATTTTGACCTCATCTGCATTGAGAGCTGTTTCGGGGTCATTTCCTTCAGTTCTTCCCAAGTACAACGCTCCTTTTGGCAACAGTTTTCTTATAATGTACGGACCTTTCCAATTTGGAGGAAATTTTTCTTTTGCTTCCTCATGATCCGGAGAATACACATCAGAACAAGTTGCCCCACTTCAAAGTTTCTAGGCCGAACTTTCTTGTTGTAGGCACGGGCCAGTCTTTGTTGGTATAACTGCCCGTGACAAACTGCGTCCATCCGCTTTTAATCAATCATAGTTAATTGTTCCAACCGGATATTGACCCACTCATCATCTTCGATCTCTGGTTCAAAAATGTTCCGAAGAGATGGAATTTCAACTCCTGCGGGTATTACAACTTCATTGTCATAAACCAATAAGTAAGGCGTGGCCCCAACTGATGTGCACACGGTTGTGCGATATCCCAATAATGAAAAAGGAAGCTTTTCTTGCCACTTTCTAGAACACTGAATCATTTTCTAGAGGATCTTCTTGATGTTCTTGTTTGCCGCTTAAACGACGCCATTAGCTTTGGGCCGATAAGGGATAGAATTACGATGTGTAATCCTAAACTGTTCGTATACCTCCCTCATCAAGTGACGATTCAAGTTTGCAGCATTGTCTGTGATGATTGTTTTTGGAATACCAAAATGACAAATAATGTTGGAATGCATGAAGTAGACCATTGATTTCCTGGCGACGGTTTTGAAAGTGACTACTTCAACCCTCTTTGGTGAAATAATCGATGGCAACCAAGATGAATCTGTGCCCATTGAAGCTTTCAGCTCGATTAGCCTAATGTAACGACCCGACCGGTCGTTCTGAGAGTTTAGCCCCGTTTCCCCCATTTTTGCTTCATTTTATGTGGTTCAGCTTCATTTATGTGTGTTGGGTCGGTTGGTTCAGGTTCAAAGTGGTCATTGTGAGCATTGAGGCAATTAGTCTCTCAAGGTAGCCTGATGGTTGAGGAAGTCAACTTAGAGCTGACTTATTATAAACAACCTCGGAATACAGATTTTATGACTCGGATAGCTACGTTGAGTGATTTGGGACTTAGGAGTGTGTTCAGAATATTTTTGTGATGTCCGGTGTAGAATTAGGCTTGAATTGGCGAAAGTTAGTTTTTGGCGATTTTTGGTCGGCAGTGGAAAATAGGCTATCGAGGTCGGAATGGAATTCTGAAAGTTGGAGCAGGTTCAAAATGTCAGTTTGGATGTGTCTGCAAAATTTCAAGTCAATCATAGGTGTTTTTGTCTGTTTCGGTGTAGTTTGCGAAATTTGGAAGTTTCAAAGTTCATAGGCTTGAATTTGATGTAAATTTGGTGTTTTCGTGTTGTTTTTAGTGTTTCATAGGCTCGAATAAGTTGGAATAATGATATGGGGTGTGTTGGTATGTTTGGTTGGGGCTCGGAGGGGCTCGGGAATTAATTCGGATGGTTGGCGGGGTTTTTGTACTTGGGAATTTGCAGCATTAGCTACTGGTCTGAAAGTTCTATTATTTACCGCACCTGCGATCGGGAAGCCGCAGGTGCAATGTCGCATGCGCGATGGGAGGAGCACAGGTACGAAAAGGCTAGGCTGGGGATTTTTCCGCAGGTGCGATATTTTGGCCACACCTGCGAAGCCGCAGGAGCGGAAGATTGGCCGCAGGTGCGGAATTCGGTCGGGTAAGTGAAATTCCGCAGGAGCGCACCTGGGACCGCAGGTGCGGGTCCGCAGGTGCGACTTAATGTCCAATGGTGCAGAAATGACTGGCAGAATAGTATATAAAATCCCTCCGTGAAATTCATTTCATTTCACCATTTTTGCAGGCGAGCGGAGCTCCTTTGAAGGCAAATTAAAGTAAGAAAAGTTGGAAAATGGGAGGAAAGAGTTGGGAATTTCTTTGGGCAATCTTAGTGGCCAATTGTTGTCCGATTTTGACGTACGGCCTCGTGGGAGGATAAGGGTTCTTATGATGTAAATTTTATCGGATTCCGAGACGTGAGCCAGGGGCTTGGGTTTGGCCGAATTTTGAGATTTTTATATAAATTAATAATTTTCTATTGGGTTGTGTTCCTTGAGTATATATGTTTTGGCTAGATTCGGAGCAATCGGGAGCCTATTTGAGGGGAAAAAGCATTGCGGACTAGTGTTGTGGCCCGAAAGAGTAAGTAATGGTTGTAAATCTTGTCCTGAGGGTATGAAACCCCGGACTTCATATTTCTCACTGATTTTAGAATGGCGCACATGTCGGATGACGAGTATGTGGCGCGCACTGATTTGTGGATTGGACTTGGTCCTCTCCGCGGCGATTATTCAGTTGCGTATTTTACCCAAAACCTTATGCTAAATTATGTTCTAAAGATTTGTGAAATATTTGGGCTATAAGCCGTGTTTGGGGCCTCGTGCCGATCTGGTTAGACCCTTTGAGGATTTTTACTGCTGTTTTCCACACTATTTGTTGATGATTTCACTCAAAATCATTGTACATACTGTTTTTCGAAACTCATCATGATTTACACCACTTTGAGATTTAAACTGATGTTTTGGGTCGGGTACCCTGTTTTACTGATTCGCCCGAGGAGCCTTTCGAGTGGTTCTGCTGAGTGTGGAGGTCTAGAGTGATGGTGAGGTGCTGAGTGAGGCCGAGTGCCTGATTGTGAGGATATGATACGCCACGAGTTGGCTTGATATTAGCGCTTGGCTGAAGGAGCCCCTCTGGAGTCGGAGTCTGTACACACCCATAGTGAGCGCAGGTACTACTGAGTGCGAGTGCCAAGTGCCGAGTGACGAGTGATTGGGAGAAATGAGTGACTGTGAGGTGCTGAGTGACTGATTATGAGTGACTGTGAGGCATCCCCGAGGGGATGATTATGGTACATGTTTTCCCCGAGGGGCTGATTATGATACATGTTTTGCCCAAGGGGCTGATTATGATATATGTTTTTGCCCGAAGGGCTACAGATGGTTTTACTACTTTAACTCTATGTTATGAAATATGTTTGTTTCCCGAGGGGCTACTGATGATTTACTACTCTCACTCTGAGCTTATGAAATATGTTTTGCCCGAGGGGACTCTATATGATTCATTTCATTTTTATACTAAACCTTTCGGTTGAAGTTGTTGAAAAATATACATTCTTTAAAGGATTTTTCTGAAGATGATTTTAAGACATGATGATTTCACATATCTATGTTATACTGTTGGAAAGGGAGGTTGTGCCTCTTGTGATTTGATGACATTGATTTTATGTGTTTCTTGCTGCTCAGACCTGATTTATTTTCATTACTACTGAGTTGGCGTACTCACATTACTCCATGTACCTTGTGTGCAGATTCAGGTGTTAGGGAAGGGTGAGCTGTCTATCTATTCCATAGATTCTCGGAGGTTTGCGAGGTAGCTGCATGCGTCCGCAGTCCTACTCCGTCTCTTGTTTAATATTATAGAATTTATTTTTGTTGGGTTGTATATTTATGTAGATGCTCAAGACTAGTGACTCCGGGTTCTCAGGGGTTGTATTTAAATGTTCAATATAGATTTATCTGTTTTATAAATGTTTAAAGGAAACCTTTATGGGAATTTATTATGATTTGAGTGATGTTTTGGATGGCCTAGTTGAATGATAGGCGCCATCATGACTGGCTTGAATTTGGGGTCGTGACAGATTGGTATCAGAGCGCTAGGTTACATAGGACTCACAGGTCATGAGCAGGTTTAGTAGAGTCTTGCAGATTGGTACGGAGACTTCTGTACTTATCTTCGAGAGGCTGTGGAACCCTTAGGAAAATCTCACATTTTAAAAAAATTCTTTTCGTGTGAATCCATTGTATTCAGCCAAGAGCATAACTCTTGAATTCCTTCCATGTATTCGAGCGCGCTTGAGAGCGCCTAGTATCAGATGTATATCGATGGCTTGTGGCTTCCATGGGTGAGATGTGATTTTGGCATGTTGGTAATGGGCCAGTCTAGAAGACTTTAGGCCGGATTTAATCTGTGGCTTGATTGCTGAGATTTTCATTGTGTGGGCACATGTAATTGGGGACTTGTATGTCTATTCGTGTTCTTATTGATGAGAATTGGTGACTAGATGCCTATATGGTGGGTGTGAATTGATGGTTAGATGTGTTCAGACTGTGAAATGTGTCGAAAGGGTTGGCTGGAAATGTGGTAAGATTTATTGCGTGTTTGATTTCTGTCTCGATTTGGCACATGGCCTAAGTTGTGAGTATGTTGGAAGACTTCTCACGTTGTGTAGTGGTGGAGTGAAGCGGATTTCTCTGTTGGGTTATGAGTTCCTGGCAATGTCTTCTGAGTTGATCGTTTGCCATTGTAACGTTCATGTATCTGATTGATGGTGTATTGTAGCCGTATTAGCTCTCCTTGTTATTGTATTCATTGATGGCGTCCTAGCATATTCGCGTAGCCGGGAGTAGCACACTTAGTTGCTGAGGATGGCATTATAAGGATTCAGGGAGGAAAGGCTTTATGCCAATTCTCTGAATATGAAGTTTGGCTCAGTTCAGTAGCATACTTGATACACGTTGTGTCCAGTGAGGGTATCCATGTGGTCAGTCATGTGTGGGTAGAGCTTCCAGAAGCTCGAGGGTTCTGTGACCGCCGCTCCAGTGTTAGTTTTGCCAACGACTTCAAGTTTTTACCGCGTATTGTGATGCCTCGAGGGTAGGCGTTGGTTGTGTTCAGATGCAGGAAGGTGTAGTGATTGCGTATTAGTTCTAGTCTTCATAAGGGTATGGAGAGATATCAATTGTGGCTAAGCGAGCAGGGGTATCTCATGCGGGTTATCCCAGGGCGTGTGGTCCCTATATAGTTCTGTAATAAGTTCTCTTATACCAGTAAAGGATATATATTGTAATTGGAGTTTAGGTCGCTCGTGGAAGTTGGCGTGGCTATTGAAATGGCGGATGCGAGATTGGCAATTGACTTGAGTGTTAGATGGTTTGGGTCATATAAGCTTATGAAGGATTTAGTTGAATCCCACCACAGCATGGTGGTAGTGATAATGTGTGGGCATAGTCCTATTTGTCTTGATCCTTGGCTTTGAGCCAAGTGGGGTTCGTTATTGATAAGTTGATTACATGATTGCGTGTGGTATTGGTTTCAGTTCGAGGTATATTGGTAAATCAGTTATAACATGTAGGTATGGGGTCTGGAAATTTCACGAGTAATGAAAATTTCTTCGATATAGGTTGTAATGTACTTGTTTGGGTAATTGGGTTCTATTGAATGATTTAGTGGAGATTATAAAAGGTGTAGTGTGCGCAGTGTATGAATTTGCATGTCGTTTCAAGTGAGTGGATCACTTTCCTAGTATGTTAGTGTGCAAATGGGTCAGGTTGATTCTGTCTAATTGGTCAGTGTGATTGAGATTTAAATTAGAGGATGTCAAGACTTGTGGTATTCTACATATTGGTATCAGGAAGGTGAAGGTAATGACTTTAGATTCACAGAAGTCTCTTCAGGGTAAGTGTTTCTAATGTTGTGCAATTGGGGATAATTCAGGGAGTATTCAGTCGCTTATGAGCCTTAGACGGTATGGTTTTGTGCTTGGGTCACGTGTGGTGAGTCTGGGTTGAAAATTTGTGTTATTACGGCAGGAAGAAGTATCAATTTGAAGGTAAGTCAGGAGAACCTGGGTAAATAGGGCGACTTGGTAGTAGGTCGGATCGTCATGGTAAGGGATACGATTAGTTCTTTGGGTGTTCGTTAGGTGACAAGTTTTTCGGGTGTTTCCTAGCACTGCTCTTGGATTTTTGGTGGTTTGTGTAGTTTGGTTGAGTTAGAAGAGTTCAGTCTTAATTGTTTGGATTTTTTCAAATGGGATTTCGGATAGTTCCTGATGGTTTCTACCACAGTTAAGGGTGCATATTTTCTTATGGCATTTAGTGAATTTGTTTCTAAGGGGGATCCAATGGAAGTTCTTGTCTTGTTGGGTACGTAGTTGCTTGTTTCTTAGAAGGGACCATGGAGTTCCCGTATTTTTCCTAGGTTGGCATGGCGTGTGCGGTATGTTGGGTGGAGTTGAAATTTGCATATGTGAGGTCACGGTTCGGTTCTGGAAGGAAGGTCATAAATTCTTAAGCAGCATGGGCAGTTTCAAATGACTAGGTAGATGATATCACTAATGAGTGCGACTCGATGAGGGTATATATTTCAGAAAAAGCAACGTGTTTGAGTTAAGGGTACTTTATTGGTATCGCAATGCCCTATTGTTGGACCGAGTGTCGATAGTCAAGGTTGCTTGGTGAACAGAAAAAATTATAGGGGTAATCCCCGTGGAATGAGTGAGTATTGGGATGTGTTATGTATTCAAGCGGTGGAGTCGTGATCAGATATGGTAATCCGTATGTTTCATGGATTTTGAGACAGAAATTTCTCATAAACAGGATATTTGGTGGTAGTGAACTATGAAGATGCGAGCTGAGCTAGTCGAATGTTAGTATGTACCATGATTCTGTCATTATGAACTTTTCGGTAAGCTATCTATTTGTTGTGGGTGATCAAAGTTAATTCAGGGTCACTGGCAGGCTAATATGGGTGCGTGTTCTGCACCGGGTGGAATTATTGGCTCCGAAGTTCCTATTATTGAGAAAGGTACCATTCGATTGTGATTGATTTGTTCATGTTCTGGAGTGATCTATGATTTACCCTTCGGTGTTGCAAGGAGTGGTGATTATTTGTTATATGCACATATTGTGCGGTTCTAATTGTGCTTTATAGCTAGATTTGGGTAAGGTAAGTAATTCGGGTGATGTAGGATTGAGACGTGTTGGTTATATACCTTCTGTTTCGGTGGCATGGTATCGTCTGGTTTCCCCCGTGGTTATGGAAATGCACTTTGAGTACTTGATGTTGGATTTCGAATGGTTATTGATTGTTGGGCAAGGTGTCTTGAAATATTCCAAGTGGACCAGCGGTTGGATGAGATCGCACAGTATAGCAGAGTTATGTAGGGTATGACCTTTGGTATCAGATTCATGTGTTTTTTTTTTACGGTGTGTGCCATGTTGTTAGTATGATATTGTGATGGTAATTGTTAATGGCATGATGGTCCTCTCGTGTGGATCTTTTATGTAATTTGATTTCATTGGAAAGTTGCTGTTAAGTGCCCAAGTTGCACAGGTTTTGGCTTCAAATTTTATCGATGTGTCGAATGGTTATTGTCATGTTATCAGGGTGGTTGTGATGGATGAGAGGAGGTCATTGAACCTATAATGAATATTTTTGGAATTTTCTACAACATAGTTGGAAGGATAAATATCGGGAGTCGGCTTTGAAATCTGCTATATTTCCTGTTTGGGAAGGGAGAGTTTCATGTCTGACTGGTCGGACGAATGGTTGTTAGTTATATGTGCTTCTTTCATCATCGGCAGTGTATGGAAAAGAGGTAGTGTACCGGTATTGGGTTGTTCTGAGCAGTTATTGAGGTTAAGAGTTATTGCTATGAGAGTTGGGTCACACGGTGTATTATGTGATTTCATCTGGGGTGTGTATATGGCTTGTTTCAGCATGTTCAGGCTTGTTCAGTTTATAGTTATGGAAATTTAGATCTTATATATTATTTCAGAAGTGGGAATTTGGTTCTAAGGTTTATGGGCCAGGATTTGGATTTCGAAATTTCAGCGGTATTGTGCTATTTGACCTATATGGGATAGGGTGACGTGGGATCACCCCCAGGTATGTGCATGGTAAGATGCGTAACAGTTTGATAGTGTTGGAGAACAACTCTTGACACGTTTGAGGATGAACGTATGTTTAACTGGGGGAGGATGTAATGACCCGACCAGTCGTTTCGAGAGTTTAGCCCCGTTTCTGCTTCATTTTATGTGGTTCAGCTTCATTTATGTGTGTTGGGTCGGTTGATTCAGGTTCAGAGTGGTCATGGTGAGCATTGAAGCAATTAGTCTCTCAAGGTAGCCTAATGGTTGAGGAAGCCAACTGAGAGTTGACTTATTGGTAAACGACCTCGGAATGCGAATTTTATGGCTCGGATAGCTTCGTTAGGTGATTTGGGACTTAGGAGTGTGTTCAGAATATTTTTGTGATGTCCGGTGTAAAATTAGGCTTGAATTGGCGAAAGTTAGTTTTTTTGGATTTTTGGTCGGCAGTGGAAAATGTCAGTTTGGATGTGTCTGCTAAATTTCAGGTCAATCGGAGGTGTTTTGGTCTGTTTCGGTGTAGTTGGCGAAATTTGGAAGTTTCAAAGTTCATAGGCTTGAATTTGATGTAAATTTGGTGTTTTCGTGTTGTTTTTAGTGTTTCAAAGGCTCGACTAAGTTGGAATAATGCTACGGGGTGTGTTGGTATGTTTTGTTGGGGCCCCGAGGGGCTCGGGAATTATTTCGGATGGTTGGCGGGGTTTTTGTACTTGGGAATTTGCAGCAATAGCTGCTGGTGTGAAAGTTCTGGTGTTGACCGCACATGCGGTTCTGGAAGCCGCAGGTGCGATGTCGCACGCGCGATGAGAGGAGCGCAGGTGCGAAAAGGCTAGGCTGGGGATTTTTTTGCAGGTGCGATGTTTTGGCCGCACCTGCGAAGCCGCAGGAGCGAAAGATTGGCCGCAGGTTCGGAATTTTGTCGGGTAAGTGAAATTCCACAGGAGCGCACCTGGGACCATAGGTGCGGGTCCGCAGGTGCGACTTAATGGCCGCAGGTGCGGAAACGACTGGCAGAACAGTATATAAAGGCCCTCCGTGAAATTCATTTCATTTCACCATTTTTGCAGGCGAGAGGAGCTCCTTTGAAGGCAAATTGGAGAGGGGATTCGTGATTCTTCAGTTAAGGTAAGTTCTCAGGTTATTATCATTGTTTCTATGCTATTTTAATTCGGATTAGGCTTGTATTTGGAGAATTAAAGTAAGAAAAGTTGGAAAATGGGAGGAAAGAGTTGGGAATTTCTTTGGGAAATCTTAGTGGGCAATTGTGGTCCGATTTTGATGTTCTTGGTACGTACGGCCTCGTGGGAGGATAACGGTTCTTATGATGTAAATTTTAACGGATTCCGAGACGTGGGCTCGGGGCTCGGGTTTGGCCGAATTTCGAGATTTTTGTATAAATTGATTCGATTGGGTTGTGTTCCTTGAGTATATATTAATGATGTTGAACTGGTTTTGGCTAGATTCGGAGCAATCGGGAGCCTATTTGAGGGGCAAAAGCATTACGGACTAGTGTTGTAGCCCGGAAGAGGTAAGTAATGGTTGTAAATCTTATCCTGAGGTTATGAAACCCCGGACTTCATATTTCTCACTGATTTTAGAATGGCGCACATGTCAGATGACGAGTATGTGGCGCGCACTGATTTTTGGATTGGACTTGGTCCTCTCTGCGGCAATTATTGAGTTGCGTATTTTACCCAAAACCTTAAATTATGTTCTAAAGATTTGTGAAATAAGCCGTGTTTGGGGCCTCGTGCCGATATTTTTAGACCCTTTGAGGGCTTTTTACTGCTGTTTTCCTCACTATTTGTTGATGATTTCACTCAGCATCATTGTGCATACTGTTTTTCAAAACTAAGCATGATTTACACCACTTTGAGATTTCAACGGATGTTTTGGGTCGAGTACCCTGTTTTACTGATTCGCCCGAGAGGCCTTTCGAGTGGTTCTGCTGAGTGTGGCCGAGGGCCAGAGTGATGGTGAGGTGCTGAGTGACTGATTATGAGTGACTGTGAGGCATGCTCGAGGGGCTGATTATGATACATGTTTTGCCCGAAGGGCTTATTATGATACATGTTTTGCCCGAGGGGCTGATTATGATATATGATTTTGCCCGAGGGGCTACTGATGATTGTACTACTTTTACTCTGAGTTATGAAATATGTTTTTCCCGAGGGACTACTGATAATTTACTACTCTCACTCTGAGCTTATGAAATATGTTTTGCCCGAGGGGCCTCTATATTATTCATTTCATTTTTATACTAAACCTTTTGGTTGAAGTTGTTGAAAAATATACATTCTTTAAAGGATTTTTCTGAAGATGATTTTAAGACATGATGATTTCACATATCTATGTTATACTATTGGAAATGGAGGTTGTGCCTCTTGTGATTTGATGACATTGACTTTATTTGTTTCTTGCTGCTCAGACCTGATTTATTTTCATTACTACTGAGTTGACATACTCATATTACTCCATGCACCTTGTGTGCAGATTCAGGTGTTTGGGCAGGGTGAGCTGTCTATCTATTCCAGAGATTCTCAGAGGTTTGCGAGGTAGCTTCATACGTCTGCAGTCCTGCTCCCTCTCTTGTTTAATATTATAGAATTTATTTTCGTTGAGTTGTATATTTATGTAGATGCTCATGACCAGTGACTCCGGTTTCTCGGGGTTGTATTTAAATGTTCAGTATAGATTTATCTGTTTATAAATGTTTAAAGGAAACTTTTATGGGAATTTATTATGATTTGAGTGATGTTTTGGCTGGCCTAGTTCCATGATAGGCTCCATCACGACTGGCCTGAATTTGGGATCGTGACACCTAATGACATCCATACCCCAAGCAACAAATGGCCAAGGTGCTGGCATTAGATGCAACTCTGAGGGCGGTGCATGAATCAAATCACCATGTATCTGACACTAATTGTACTTCCAGACGAAATTGAAGTATTCTTTTTGGAACACGTACTTCAGAGGAGCCATTCTAGTTATGAGATATGTGGGGTAGGCCAAAAGATAATGTCTGATCTTTTGAGCGACCCAAGTTAGGTCGCAACAAGTTCTTTCCAAAAAAGTGTACTTGGCTTCATAACCAGTAAAATTCTTTCTCAAGTAGTATATGACTTTCTCTTTCTTCCCTGTTACATCAAGTTGCACGAGGACACAGCCGAAAGAATTTTCCAGGACTGTCAAGTATAAGAATGAAGGTTTCCCATGCTCAGGCGGAACCAACACTGGCGGATTTGACAGATATTCTTTAATTTTATAAAAAAGCTTCTTGACAATCACCCATCCATTTTATCGCCGTGACTTTCTTTAGCAACATAAATATGGGCTCACACGTGGTATTATGTTGAGCAATGAATTTACTGGTGTTATTCAACCTCTCTAGAAAACTCATGACCTCTTTCTTGGTTTTCGGAGGTGGTAAATCCCGAATAGATTTTATCTTTGCTGGATCTAACTCAATACCCCTCCGACTAATTATAAACCCGAGAAGTTTCCCAAACGGAACTCCGAATGCACATTTAGCTGGGTTCAATTTCAAGTCATACATGCTCAGTATAAGAATGAAGGTTTCCCATGCTCAGGCGGAACCAACACTGGCGATTTGACAGATATTCTTTGATTTTATAAAAAATCTTCTTGACAATCATCCATCCATTTGATCGTCGCGGCTTTCTTTAGCAATATAAATATGGGCTCACACGTGGTATTATGTTGAGCAATGAATCTACTGGTGTGATTCAACCTCCCTAGAAAATCATGACCTCTTTCTTGGTTTTCGGAGGTGGTAAATCCTGAATAGATTTAATCTTTGCTGGATCTAACTCAATACCCCTCCGACTAACTATAAACCCGAAAAGTTTCCCAAACGGAACTCCGAATGCACATTTAGATGAGTTCAATTTCAAGTCATACGTGCGCAGACAGCCAAAGAATTTACTCAGATCTCGCACATGGTCTTCTTGTGTTCTGGATTTAATGATCACATCATCCACATACACCTCAATTTTTTGGTGCATCATGTCATGGAATATGGAAGTCATAGCTCTCATTTAAGTTTCCCCGGTGTTTTTCAAACCGAATGGCATGACCCTGTAACAGTAAGTACCCCACGATATGGTGAAATCTGTCTTTTCTGCGTCTTCTTTATCGATCATATCTTGGTGATACCCAGCGTAACAATCCACAAAAGACTGTATCTCATGTTTGGCACAATTGTCGACAAGAATGTGTATGTTTGATAACAGAAAGTTGTCCTTGGGGCTTGATTTGTTTAAATCCCTATAGTGAACACACACTCGGGTTTTCCTGTCTTTCTTTGGTACTGGAACCACATTAGCCAACCACGTGGTGTATCGGGATACTCGGATCACACCAATTTTCAATTGTTTGGTGACTTCTTCTTTGATCTCATCACTGATGTTTGTTTTGAACTTTCTCTGCCTTTGTTGGATAGGTGGACAGCCGGGATAAGTCATAAACTTATGTACCACTAAATCGATGCTTACTCTTGGAATATCATCATAAGACCATGCAAACACATCTTTGAATTCAAATAAAAGTTGGATCAATGCATCTCTAGTTCTTTCCTTAGCGTGAATTCTTATCATGATTTCTCTGATCTCTTCTGAACTTCCCAAATTAACTGGCTCGGTACCATTTAAGTTTGGCTTAGGCTTATTCTCAAACGATTCCAATTCTCGGTTTATTTCCCTAAAAGCCTAATATTCATCATATTCTCGTTCTTGATTCATTATTTCACAGTTAGACAACGTTTAGGATCTAAGCATGAAGTCCGCAAGCATGTCATGTTATTTAAGTCCGCATTATTAGAACTGAAAAGAAAAAGAGAAGAAAATAGAAAAATCAGAAATAAATAAAAAGAATATCTATAGAAGATGGAATACTAAATTCATTTCATTGAAATTGAAGATAGGAGGGTTTACATTGAAAATAAAAGACAACAAAACAAAAACATTCGAGTTACACCCTAAAATAACTCGGAATGCAGAAAAGATGGCAAGACTAGACTATCGGGATTCCCGCTAGATAGGGAAAGGAGTAGCCTTCCAATTTTGGAGCTTAGCATTTGGCCCCATGTACTGCACCTTGGCAGTTTTTGTGCCTTCCCCCGGTTGGACCATGTGAACCTCGTACATCATTTTTTCATTGCCTCACAAATGTCCTCAATGTCGTGAAGGCCTATTCTTCTTCTTCTACATATTTTGAATTCACAGATGACTTGGCGAGATGCGGAACAGGATGGGGCAGGACACATCCATTTTTCTTGTGCTCATCGACCCATTTTATGTCGGCATCGGTACCTTGGAACCTATGCCAAAGAACTTCTTATTGGAAGTCAAAGTGATGGGCTCTGTGACGCCTTGTAGTGATACCCCGAATCCTTTCCCGGGCTTGTACCCATGTTTGATCATTTCACTATCAACCATGATTGATGCATTTGATAAGCAGGGTTGAGGAAACGGGGTCCCTTCTTCGCACTGGTCCGCGACCACAATTTCAAAGGCTTGATAGACAATGTGCTCACTTCCTTCTCTAGCCTCGAGACACGGGACTGACGAGTCCCTGTAAACAGACTATTCATCCTCCCCGTGGATGACAATTTCTTGGTTTTCATGTTTAAATTTGACCATTTGGTGGAGAGTAGAGGGCACAACTCCTGCGACATGGATCTATGGTCTTCCTAGGAGAAAATTGTATGGAGTATCCATGTCTAGAACCTAGAACGTCACTTCAAAGTCCACGGGACCAATTGTTAGAATGAAATCGATTTCCCTTATCATATCTCGCTTGACGCCATCAAAAGTGCGCACACAGATATTGTGTGGTCGATTTCTTTCACTTCCGATTTCCATCCTCTGTAGCATTGAGAGATGGAAAATATCGACCCCGGACCCACCGTCTAGCATAACCCTCTTCACATAATAACCTTCACATTTGACAGTAAAGTGAAGGGCTTCGTTGTGGATGGCTCCCTCTGGAGGAAAGTCATCGCGGCTGAAGGAAATCTTGTTGACTTTGAAAAATCGTTCAACCATTCTTTCCAATTGTTCGACTGAAGTTTCAATCAAGACATACATCTCATTCAATGTTTTCAGGAGCACCTTCTGATATTCATTTGAGCTCGCCAGCAAGGATAAAAGTTTAACCTGAGAAGGATTCTTCCTGAGTTGATCAATTATGGCATATTTTGAAGTTTTCATTCTTCGTAAAAACTCTTCCGCTTCTTCAGCACTCACTGGCTTCTTGAGTGGAAACCTTTTCTTCTTATTTAGATTTGACTTCTTTAGCTCTTCCGGGTTGTAGTACTTCCCAGATTGGTTCATTTTATTTACTTCTCCCATGACTTCCTTTCCTTTGTATGTGACCACTGTCTTGTTGTAATTTGAAGGAACTGTAGTGGCGTCTCTCATAGGGCTCTGTGGGGCACGGCTGATAACCATAAGCTCAGTCATCCTTGGTTAAATTACCAACCCCCACACCACATAAGTCCATTTGGGCACATACAACTTTAGCACCTCCAGCGTGACTTTCCTTTGCTCAAATCTTTTGGGAGGGTTCAACATGAGTTGTTCATTTTTTGGGGCCCTAGGAACGTAGTGAATGGCGTCCTTTGCAGGAACTACCCCTATCTTTGTTTCCACATCCTTTTCTGCAACTTGAGGAGTTGAATTGATCTTTTTCTCATTTTTAGCTTGTTTGGCCACCGCTGTGGGTCTCTTTTCTGAGTCGGTAATGGCAATGATAACTTTCAAAGCTGGTTTGAATTCCTTGTCCTCACAGATCATCCCAATGATTTGCCCGTTGTTGTGAGCCGCTAATGGGTTGTTAGTCACATTGGGAACTTCCTCGTCCCTCAGAAACACTTGCTTTTGTTCTATCAAATTCTCAACGGCCCTCTTGAGAGTCCAACAATCCCCTGTATCATGACCCTCTGCCCCTGAATTATAGGCACACCTTGTACAGGCCGATATGATGGAGATTTCAGATTTTTTCAGTTTGGAGGCACAGGTTGCAATAGACCCATCTGGACTAACTTCTGAAATAGGCTAGAGTAAGACTCACTAATAGGGGTGAAATCGCTTTTCCCAGCAGGCTCACGAGGGCGTGAATTATGTTGGTAGTTGTTATGTGGTGGACGGGGGTTATATGGAGCTTGGTGAGGATGGTTACTTCTGGGAGGTGGAGCTTAGTTTTTGTTGTAGTGCCGTTGTTGCCATTTGTAGGGTTGGGCATTCATCACCACATATGGAGACGGTGCCACGACATATGTTGCATCTTGGTGAGGATAGTAGTGTTGCGGGGATCTGGAAGGCGGGCAAGAATAATCATGGGATCTACGAGAGCTTCTTAAACTTGAAGCCATCATAGCTCCTTCTTCCCTCTTTTTTTTTTTATTTGCTAAACCTACTGAGCCGTTCTGGATTATTTGGGAAGTGGTTATTAATGATGCCGCTAGTTTTCAAGCCGTTTTCTAGCATTTCTCCAATTTTTATGGCCTTCGCTGATGGTTTGCCCATGGCAGACTTCATCATTCGGAAGTAATCGGCCTCTTGGGCCTGCAAAAAATCATTGACCATTTTTGTCTCATCCATCGGTGGTTTCACTCTGGCTGCCTACTCACGCCACTTGATAGTGTATTCACGGAAACTTTCTGTGGTTTTCTTCTTGAGATTGGTCAGGGAATTCCTATCTGGAGCTATATTAACGTTGCATTGAAATTGCATGACGATACTCGGGCCAAGTCGTCCCATATATGCCAATGGGAAATGTCCTGGTCTATGTACCATTCTGACGCAATTCCCGTCAAGCTCTCCCCAAAATAGGTCATCAAAAGTTCTTCTTTTCCACCCGCCCCTCTTAGCTAATTACAATATATTTTCAAATGGGCGATCATGTCTCCATGCCCATCGGATCTTTTGAATTTTGGTGTCTCCAACGGGAAAATGAACATGAGGAAACATGCACAGATTGGCGTACTGAACACTCTTTTGGCCACTCAGGCCTTGCATGTTCTTAGGACTTTGTTCGATGCTTTTCATCTTCCGAGCTATATTTTTTTGCTCGGGGTTCCTCACGAAATTATTCATGTGTTGACTACCTAAGACAAGAGTACCCTCACGCCCACGATAGTATCAGAAAAGTTCGGAGCTCTCACATCCTGTAATGTCGGAGTTAGATTTTTTGAAGGGTGCAACCTGTTATTGCAAATATGGATGATTGAGCACCTTTGTCACCGTCCCCGATACATGAACTACAGTTTTACCGAAAAAAACTGCATCGAAGTGTTTGGTACACGAGTAACAGGGTTAGAAATACCGGAAGGAATCAAAGATTGGATTACCCGCCTCCATTCTATAACATCCAATCAGATAGAGTGGACATTGGGTTGGGTCCCCGTTGATGAGATTGTTTATATGCCCGCCACCGGTCCTTACTTCTTGTTGATGGGTCTCCGAAGCATCCAACCCTATGCCCCCTACTGAGTGTTGAGACAACCTGGAAGATGCCAGACAATTCCTAGAGATGAAGATCTTAGCACTCATATGGTCGAAATCCGCTCTGATGCCCAATTTCCTAAAGAAGTGGTTCGCCAAATTTGGAGCGAATGCCAGTATTTGGGGGCAAACACCCGAGTGCATAATTTTTCTAGGGGTGAGTTCTTGCCTGGTTATGTCACTTGGTATGGAAAGAGAGTCGCGACGAATAGTGAATCTCAATGGCCAACTAAAAGGCCTCATATCCAAGAATTCGTCAAGGCGTCACAGGAGCCGTGGGTTGGGTTAGCTAAAGAAAAGGAATACCGGAATATTATAAGCAAACTCGAAGAACAAATCAGAAATATCAAATTTGACAGTAGTTTGTAGGTTGTTGATGATAAAGGGAAAAGAAGAGGTTGGGTAGGGAAAATGAAGCCCTCTGAACCCAAATCTAGAGAATGAAAATAACTGCCGAGACACCGGTAAGAAGTGAGAGAGATGAGAAAATTATAACCAACCTAAGGCGGAAAGTGCATGACTATGGTTTTGACTTGACAAGGGCTGAAAACAAACTTTCTAAATGCTCAAGCAAAGTTGACCAAAAGTGCGGAAGAACAGGCCAAATTAGTCCACAGGTTGAAGCAGAAATACGACAAAGATGTAACAGTTCTAAAAAAAAAGTTTGTTGTCCTTGAGAATGAAATGGTCCAACAAACAAAAGATTTTAAGGCAGAAAGAGAGCATTGCTACAAATTAATTTGCTGACTAGAACAAAGCGTGAAACAGTTATAGGACCAAAAAAACACAGATACACAAGTGTTCGAAGCTCGGGCACATGAAATTGGGCGTCTGCTTCAAGAGAAAGGTGTCATCAGAATGAGGATTAAAGAGTTAGTTGACTATGTTGTAATAAAATGTCACGAATGTGAAGACATGACTATGTCTATTTTTTTTTTTGCTTCTCTGATCACATCCATTCACCAGGTGATGTATGACTTAGACTGTCTTCAAGAAGATATTGGACGAAGGCCCGCACAAAGACCGACTAATGTCCAGAAAGCTCCTAGAGTACTAGTGGAGGCTCTTATGTACTTTTGGGTTTTTTAGTTTTTGAGTCTGCACTTTGCTACTTTCTCGAGTTTTGTTCAAAGCTGTTTGGTTCTTTATTTTGAGTCTGTATGTTTTCTTTTGAAGTCTTCAGTACTTTTAAATCCTTGTAATAGAAAACCAAAACAAAAAGAGAGAAAAATATGTTTAATAAAAAAATATGTCTTTTGTTATTTCACAGTTATTTCCTGAACTACGTAATGATCTGATTCATGCGGCGTCATGATACGTAGGCAATCTCCAGAGGATTTAGTCATAGCCATAAAAAAATAATTAAAAAAAAAAGAGAGAAAATGAGAGAAAGAAAGTGAAAAAGCAAAAAAAAAAAAAAAGATAGCAAAGCCGGGATGAAACACACAGACGGTGCAAAAACATTTAGAAACGTTTAACTGTTCAGGTGCATTGCATCCCAATATGCGATTCCCTATCTGTTAAATGTCTTGGACTAACCAGGTTGTTGTGTGTGCAATAAGACATGTCCTATTTTAGGTGGTTGGTTTTGTGGTAATCTGGCTTCCTATCCTTACTTCAAAAGATCTAAACGAAGCATTGTCATGGCCTCCGAAAGTCATTTACCCATTATTAAGCCCGAGGATAGCCCGGTATGATCTATCCCACAGTTAGAGTCAGCAACTGCTGAGCAAAACAGAAGGTTACATTTCCGTTTGCTAGAAATATAGGACGCTTGGTCCAATTGCAAAGAACCACCTAGTACAACCCCCGAATTTCCTGAATTACTCTCCAGGACGGAAGGAACCACAACCGTCTCCATTCTAGTAACCAACCCATACATCCCGTTTGGATACCCCACTATATCAGCTAACTTCACTGGTATTCCTTCTGAGGTTCGCCCCCAGGCACCGTCTTTGGGAATATCTTCCACAGTATTCACCGCACCGCTAACCTCTACTATGCCAAAGCCAACAGTGCCCAGTCCATGCTTTGAACCGTCAGCTTTCACTTTTCAAGTCCCCAATTTCAACTAGACACCACTCATGTTACCCTAACCTCTTACCCTCAGCACCACAGTATGAATCTCCCATGGAACATGAAAGAACCATCCACACGTAAATCAATGCGACGGCCTCCCTTGAAAATACCAAAAGGCCTAAAAGTGCCACCATAAAGGCAAAACATCTATGCATTTCACATTTTGACCGGTTTCCCTTGCTGCAGCCATTTTCTAGGTCCTCGAATCCCCTTAAATTTTCATATCACTAATACAAAAAGTGAAGAATGGAAGCTCCACATACAAGACTTTCAGTCTTGGTCTCCCTGTTTATTTTCAGTAGTTCTAGGAATTTATGGGGAGTAACGGTCCTTGGAGATATCAGATACTTGTTCCTTAATCCCTCTGTACTCTCAGCATAACCCGCAATTTCTTCCAAGTTAGGTATAAGCTCAAAGTCTGAGAAATGCAAAATATTGTGAGCGGGATCCCAGAATGACACTAGTGCCTCTATCAGATCACTTCTAGGTTGAATTTTCAAAAGTTCACTGAGTGCCCCTAGGTGCCTGTTGACCTTGTCTTGCCCTTTTTTTCCTAAGTCCTCCCACCACATGTGGAGTGCTAGTGGAATCCGATCCATAACCTTTACCGGTAAATTCTGAACAGTGCTCATTCTGCACATTTTTTAAAATAGGGTGACTGGGTTAAAACTTGTGAGTTTTCTTTAAAAACTGCTCAGAAAAGATTATTTTTGCAAAATTTAATTTAAAACAAATCGTGGCCACTTTTGCAAATACGGCCCTTTAGCACTTCAGAAGGGAAGCTTCTAAGCATGTGTTTGCTAGTAGCCAAAAAAATAAAAATTAGAAAAGGACCATAGGTGGCTATTCTCTCAAAAACATCCTTCCAGTGCCCCGTTGGGACATTTCTGGCCATTTGGGTAAAAATAAAATTTAATAAAAAGCCGGGCGGGACCCAATGAAGGTTCCCTACGTATCTACGTATCTCACATCCGGAGAGTTTCGAGGCATTTCCAAATACCGGAGTTTTTAGGACTGGCTGAATTTTCTATCCTAGCTCACTCATTGTCTTTCTGTTATTATTGTTTCCTTAGCCGGTTAACAAACAAGCCGAAACCAATAAATGCACACATAGCATGTAAGATGCATCTGGATGGTCTTTTATTTTGGGTACACCTGTCCTAGACGGACACAACCCCAGTGTTGAGTCCCCTAAGTCAAATGCATGTGATGCAAACAAATATTCCTACTAGGGATCCGACATGAGGCTATGTTATTCTAGGTTTAAAACCTAGGTGTATTTGATGCGAGACTAAATTGCATAGTTTAACATGTGATATACCTTACATTTTATGCGCATTAATGATAAAATTACACTTGTTATGTGCTTAACGGAGTTTATTTCATGCGTAGGTGAAGTGGAGATGGAAACGGAGCTAAAAGGATGCAAATACGCGAAAGGAGACACCCGGGCGATAGCCGGGCGACAGAGCCAAACAGCCTGACCATACCTGGCGTTAGCCAGGCGTTTGGGCTGAAACGCCAGCCCTGGCCTGGCGTTAGCCAGGCGTTTGGGTCCAAACGCCAGGGTCCCCAGTCGGCCAGAAATCGAGTTTTGACGAGTTTAAGTGTTTTCTAATTGAAATAGAAGTCTCCTACACGGTTAGGGTTCACCCCAAAACCTATAAATGGACTCCTAAAACACAACTACAAGGGGAGATTCACAGGAATACACAGAGATTCGAGATTAGAGTGGATCGAAGGCAAAACATCACTTTGTACATATTTTCTTTCTTACTTTGTAGTTTAATTATGCTAGTTGTTTTAGATTTTATTCTTATGAACTTTTTTAGCTAATTTCGTGTGGAACCCGTTGGGGAATAAACTTCTTGTGATATTAATATAGCTTTGATTGGTTGATTAAACTCTATTTGTTCAACTACGTTCTTGTTGTAGTTGATTGAAGGGCCCTCAATTAGCTGTGCCTATTTATTATGTATCTACTTGAGAGAGAGTGCATATTTAGGTAATTGTTTGAACAACACCACTCCCAGAGTATAGACGAAAGTCATAACCGAGGGTTTAGAGGTTGGATTAGAGATAACGATACTTCGGGTGCAATCTAAGTGAACTGTAATGCAATCTAGCTAGCGTAACTTGAGAGAGTGCGTCTAGTAAATTATCATAATTACTTGAGAGAGATTTATGGTAGATAGAGCGTTCATGATTGATAGAGACGATTAATCAAGCTATACGAAGTATCCGAGAAGTAAGTTCACCAGGGGGGGAAACCATTACCTTAGGTTTTTATTACAATTATTTATACATTAGCCTAGTTAATTTT
>ML409483.1:0-60500 GCA_005239525.1 Nicotiana knightiana | reverse complement strand
AAAATCCTATATTACTTGTCGACCACGTACACTTGCGTGTGCATTGGAAAATCAACCAACAACGGGGCCCGAATACGCAAAACGACCGGTCGGGTCGTTACGTAAGGGATGCCATTGGATCAATGTAATCTTCTTGGAAGATAGAGGAATGCCTAAATATTTAGCTTGTAATCCAGATGCCTTAGAAACTGAGAGAAGTATTGGTATAAAGTGGATATATAAGTAAGATCACCCCTCGAAAAAATAAGAAGGTCATCAGCAAAACTCAGATGAGTTATGCCCAATTTCTTACACCTAGGATGATATTGATACAACCTGTCCTTGCCCATTTCACAGAATGATCTGCTCAAGTACTCCATGAAAATAGCAAACAAGAAAGGAGATATGGGATCTCCTTTTCTTAGCCCCTTAGCAGCTTCAAAAGGTTTAGTAGTTTCTCCATTAACTAGCACAGTGTAACTGAATGACTTGATACACTCCATGATCCATTTTATAAATTTGTCAGTAAATCCAATCTCCTCTATCACCAGATGTAGAAATATCTATTCTACTGAATCATATACCTTTTGAAGATCTATCTTAATCATACATCTGGGGGATATTTGACTTCTAGTATAGGACTTTACTAGCTCATGAGCCAATATCACACTATCTGCAATTTTCCTACCAGGGAATAAAGCCAGCTTGGGATTCAGAGATTATATATGCCATGACCTTTTGAAGTCTAGCAGCTAGAACCTTTGAGATCATTTTATATAATACTGTGCAACATGCAATTGGCCTATATTCTTTGACTGTAGCAGGTTTAGTAACTTTAGGCACTAGAGTGATAGTGGAACAATTGATTGGTTTGAACATCTTAGAAGTTAGGAAGAATTCCTTAACAGCATCTGTAATTTGCTTCCTGATAATGCTCCAGGATTTCTTGAAAAAGACAGAATTATAACCATCAATCACAGGTGCTTTATCATCTCCAACAGCTTTGAGGCTCTCTAAGATTTCCTGATCAGTAACCTCTGCACATAGATCTCTTCTTTGTTGCTGAGTTAGTCTAGGACCATTTGACATGTATACCCTATTTATGGCTGGAAGTGATCTGGCTGTTGACCCTATAAGATATTTGTAGAAGTCCAAAATCTCTTCTTTAATAGCTTCAGGATCAATGACTTTATCTCCACACCTTGTAGTTATTTCATTAATTTGCTTCCTTTGAGACTTGTCTTTCATAACTGTTGTAAAATATTTGGTATTAGCATCTCCCAATTGGATCCATTTAGTTCTTTCCTTCTGCTATAGAATACTCTCTTCCATCATTGACCATTTCTCTAAGTTGAGTAAAGTCTCCTTCTCCCTTTGCAACAAACTGTCTGAGTAAGTACTTGTTAGTTGTTCCCGTATATCTTTAAGGTCCATTATAGCTGCTTCAATTCTCAAATTAATTCCTTTAAAATCCTTAGCATTCAAAGCTTTTAAGGAAGATTTTAATGCTTTCAATTTGTACCATACAGATTTATAGTACCAGTAGAGTTCTTTGTATTCCACACTTCAGTCACTATTTAATTGAATTCTTGGTGACATGTCCATACATTAAAGAACCGAAATGGGATTTTCCCAGACCAAGATGAGCTTGCTACAGTTAATATCATAGGTGCATCATCTGATATTTGAGGGAGATCATAGACTGTCTCCACATGACTCCAGTTCATCATCCACTCGTAGTTGCCAAAAACTCTATCAAGTCTACTGCTAACCTTATCAATACCAGGTTGTTTATTTGTCCAAGTGTAATACTTACCCTGCCAAGGTAGCTCAGATAAATATGTTTGTTGAAGACATGAACTGAAATCTTGTTTCTGCATAACTAACAGGATTACTAGACAGTCGATCATTAGCATATAACACAGCATTAAAATCACCTGCAACCAACCATGGACCAGTAATAGTTTAGATATTTGCTGCAGATTCTTCCACAATTCTCTTCTTTGTTCCAGCCCATTAAATCCATACACCACAGTCAGATAACACTTAATATACCCTTTTTTACTTTGTACTAGAGAGTGAATCATTTGAGGATCATCACTAATTCTAGTAACCAGCAGCTGATTAGTATCCCATGTCAGCCACACTCTACCATTATTAGCTTCTTTGTAGTTAGTCAATATACCCAGACATAATATACTTTGATATTTTTTGAGCATTTTCTTCTTTGACCTTGGTTTCTACTAATCCAACCAACTTTATTCTATTACTTATTATATATTCTCTGACTTCCTTTTGTTTATATCTTTTATTTACACCCCTGATGTTCCAGAATAACCACTTCATTGATGAGTACTTGTTCCTCCTCTATCACTAGGTGGAATGTCATATTTGCTATTAGACACAGGCTCAAACCTATTTCTTACAGGTATAGGTGTTAGTGGAGGGAAGTTTATGATGTTCAATTATGGACTCTGTACTGCTTTCCCTCTATCTACCTGTCTATTATCATTCTGATCTCCCCTTAGTTGAGTCTGTTCCTTAGTCTTCTGAATCTCAGCTACTTGGTTATTAGTATCATATGGAACTTCTTGCACTTAAACTTGTACAACCTCTTCATGAATAGCAGGGTTTGAGACTTTGGCTCTCCATTCTTGCATAACTCTATCCCTTCCTATTAGGCAATTGGTTATCAGTCTTTAGTTGAGTTGAACACCTATGTCCCACAACTAGGCATTTCTCACAATAGGCAGGTTTCCAGTCATATATTACACCCTGTAGAAATTTCTTCCCATTTGGATCCATCACCCATACTTCACTTGGCAATTCTTTGGTAACATTGACTTCAATAAGCATCCTAACATAGGAAATTCTAGTCTGCTTTATTGTACACTCATCAGCAAAAATAGGCTTCCCTAGTACACTTGCTACTCTGCTTAGAAAACCTACACCCCAAAATGACATAGGTAATTTAGGAAATTTAGACCACAATGGAATGGATGTAGGAAATTCCTCTGTAAAATCAAACTCCGGGGTCCATGGTTTCAGGATTATAGGTTTACTAGCTATTGAATATGGACCTGCACACAAGATTTCATGAGCATCATCCCTATTCTTAAATCTGATTATATAGTAACCTTCCTAATGATAAAATAAATCAGTTTCTGGAACATGGGACCAATGAATACCAATATATCTTTTCATCGCATTATACCCCAGTCAATCTCCTAATATATACGCAATCATAGCACATTTCCACTTAGATTCCTCTTCTTCCACTTCTGGCTTATCTAACTGGACCACATGTTCTCCATCTACTACAATTGGTGGTATGTATGAGAGTGACATACCATTAGAAGCAAATCTGTTCTTTTGAAAAAGTGTTGTCCATGGAGGCTTAGCATCTTCCTTTCGTTCATTCCCTGCTACTGGCTCATCCTCTTTATCAGCTAAGTCACTCTGCAATTGAACTGGTATCTGCATGGTTATTGTTCCGTTGGATTGTCCTTCTTTCCCTTCTGAAACTCTTCCTGTCAGATCTGTGATTGTGAGATCTAGCTTCTTAGCTACATTAGCTTAACTTGAAGTTGATCCAATTGCACATGCAGTAGCTCCTCTAGTGAGATCTGAACTTTGAGCTGAAGTCTGATTTGAAGCTAGTGGAGTGATTAATGGAGGAGTTTTCTCCATTAATGGCTGAGTCGTAGTTAGAATCGTTTCTAGTGCTGCTAATGGGTATTTCCGAGGTCGTCCCCTTCCCTTACCTCTTCCTTTCGCCATGGCTACAAGCTCGGCGTACGTTTAACTAATGTGCGCCGAGAGCATTTGGGGATATCTACTTCTTTGGATAGTTTCGCACTTTGGACTGCCATACCTTCTTTGCTAATTGTTAATATTTAATATTTTAAAATTAATAAATTTTTATCTATTAAATTCTTATTATAAATATGTAGGAATGTTTTATAAAATCAATTTCATAAGAATCCTCTGTATTGGCAATACATTACCACTCCATAATGTCCAATACAAAATAATAATAATAATAATAATATTAAATGGACTGCATAAAAAATTGAAATTGAGAAAAAAAATACCCCCGCGATAATATATTTTTATATTATATTTGAACTATTTTCCTACTCAAATAATATTTTTAACAATTTTCTTTCCCGTAATTTTTAAAACTCAATTATTAAACAACAACTAAGAAAATATTTAAGAATATAAATGTGTGAGAAAGAGGGAAAAAATGGTTGGTAAGAGTCGGTACCACTAATAAATTTACAAATATAAAGATCTAAAAGTGAAATGTCATACCAATCTTTTACTTTTTAAAAATAAAATTTATAGTGGATAAAATTATAATTAAAATTAAATATTCAAAACAAGAGATGAACTAATATTAAGATCTGAATCAACATAGAATAAATTATTTTTTTATGTTAAAACCAAATAATTAAATCTTTTTATTAATTATTTAGCAAGAGAATCCAATTTAATTATCTTTCAAAAGTAAAAAATTTATTCAAGTTAAAAAAAAATTCTTAGGATACATAAATTTATTCCATAGAAAGAGCGTTAGAACACAAAGTAAAAAAGTTAGTATATATTAAGAATCAAAATGTTATACAAGGGTATGAGGAAACACAATCAAAGCTAAATCCTAATGAAGAACAAACTTTCAAGACTATATTATAAAGAGTCGACTCTGGTATAACGAGATTATTCTTTGTAGATGTCTCCGGCTGAATCGAAATAATATTTCTATATCATACATTACTTGTAAATATCATATCAAGAGGCATGACATTGTTAGCAATAATAACAAGCGGTGTACCAAACAACGATTTTATTGTGAGGCCACCTACTTTAGATTTGATATATCTCTTCAAACAACTTAAATAACCAACACAAATCTATCAAAGCAAAACAATGGTGCTAAATTTATAAGGAAAGCAAAATTGATAATATGAGATGACACACTTATACCAAAGTGTCAAACACTCAAAATAATTGCCCGAAATTCTTATTCATGAATCGTTTGGTGGAAAATTAATGGTTTGGGAGGTCATTTCTGTCAAGTACTATCAATACTTCCAAAATCGACAAAAGCAGAGACTGTAAAAGCTAGCTTGTCAAAGTTATACTTCTTGACTCAAATGAAAAAGATTCAATTGAAAAAAAATATAAAGTTTAGAACATATCCAGTATTCAGTGTCTTCTTGCTTCGTGTCGGAAACGAATAAGAGCATCCAATAAAAGATGATTTGATTTTTCCAAAACACTTGGTTATCAATCTCAATGGTAATATTAGTGCATTTAATAAAATAAATGTTTCTATCATTAGATTAAAACGCAATTTGGTTAAGGCAGAGCAACCAAAGCATTAGGAGGAAACATACACAAAAAATATCCACAAAGAAGTATTCGTTAAGATACCATCACATTGAATAATTTTAAACTATATATATAATTACCTAACTAACATGACAAAATTGATCATTTGTATAAGTTTTGATGATCTCCTTTTATTTTAAATTCATGTATTATGCTAATGTAATAAATGTTTCGGCATTTAGATGATTGTTGTATTATTATACATAAAATTTCTCTAATTAATTAGATTTTATTGTTCCTTTATATAAGTAAACGTTTAAATCATCACGTGTCATTATTAACGTGCAACGCACGTTCATAGATACTAGTTATATTAAAAGACGAAGGCCCTTGACGAAATATCGTTCGTCTTTTTTATCCTTTAAAAATAGAATTTACATTGGATAAAATAGTAATTTAGTTATTTTCCTAATATGTAGGAATACTCATCTAATTATTTTCCTAATATTTAGGACTACAAAATCAACTAAATTTTATATATTAAATTTTTTTCTTATTTGGACTACGTAAAAAATCTTAATAATTAATATTTTATTTTATATAAATCTTTACACTTAAATTATATATGAATAATAAGAAAAGGAAAGAATTAAAAAAACTAACGAAAGGGGACGTAACCACTTGGTATTTAGAGGTTTACCTTTTGGACATATACCAACAATTAAATCAAAAAAAAAAAAGGATGTACCACGTTCTTAGAAAATAACGGAGTAACTTTTTTTTTATGTTTTGATTTAGGTGAAACTCTTTTATATGCTAAAATACTTTAAAATATATAAGACTATTTCGTTAATAATATTATTCTACATTGTATCTTTAATGTAACGAACCGACTGGTCATTTTGCATTATCGGACCCTATTCCCCTAAATGAAACTTCCCATAGCGGCTTATTGTGATTTATGACTTGCGGGGGCGGGAAGTCAGGGATTCGGAAGTGTTTAGAGTTCTAGGAACACTTGGTTCCTTAAGGTTGGCCTTTAGAGCCAAGTTTGACTTCGGTCAATATTTTTAGTAAACGACCTCGGAATCGAATTTCGACAGTTCCAGTAGCTTCATATGATGATTTTGGACTTGGTCGTATGTTCGGAATGGGTTTTGGATGACCTGTGTCACGACCCCAAATCCTAAACCGGCCATGATGGCACCTATCGTGGAACTAGGCTAGCCAATAATCCCATGTTTACAGTTTCTTTCAATTTTCCAATCAATTTCAAGCATTTCATAAGTTCAGAGTGAAAGTAGTAAAATCATAAGTAGCCCCTCGGGCAAAACATGTATCATAATCAGCCCCTCGGGCATGCCTCACAGTCACTCATAATCAGTCACTCAACACCTCATGCCTCCCATTCACTCGTCACTCGGCACTCGGCACTCAGCACTCGGTGCGCTCACTGGGGGTGTGTGAAGACTCCGGAGGGGCTCCTTCAGCCCAAGCGCTAATATCAAGCCACCTCGTGGCGTATCATATCCTCACAATCAGGCTCTCGGCCTCACTCAGCAGAACCTATCAAAAAGCCCCTCGGGCGAATCAGTAAAACAGGGTACTCGACCCAAAACATCATTTTTAAATCTCAAAGTAGTGTAAATCAGACTGAGTTTCAAAAATAGTAAGCACAATGTGACTGAGTGAAATCATCAATAAATAGTGAGGAAAACAGTAGTAAAAATCCCCCAAGGCGTCTAAACAGATCGACACGAGGTCCCAAACATGGCTTATAGCCCAAATATTTCAACAATCTTTAGAACATAATTTAACATAAGGTTTTGAGTAAAATATGCAACTCATTAGTTGCCGCGGAGTGGACCTAGTCCAATCCAAAAATCAGTGCGCGCCACATACTCGTCATCCGACATGTGCGCCATTCTAAAATCAGTGAGAAATACGTAGTCCGGGGTTTCATACCCTCAGGACAAGATTTATAACCATTACTTATCTCGACCGGGCCACAACACTAGTCCGCTATGCTCTTGCCCCTCAAATTGGCTCCCGATTGCTCCGAATCTAGGCAAAACCAGTTTAACATCATTAATATATACTAAAGGAACACAACCCAATCGAAAACTATCAAATTATACAAGAATCTCGAAATTTGGCCAAACCTGAGCCTCGGGCCCACGTCTCGGAATTCGATACATTTTACATCCTAGAAACCTTGTCCTCCCACGATTCTACACATACCAAAAATATCACAATCGGACCACAATTGCCTACCCAAATTGCCAAAAGAATTTTTCAATCCTCCACCCATTTCTCCCTGCCTTTTCCTACTTTAATCCTTCAATTTACAAGCCTAATCCAAACAAAATAGCATAGAAACGACTTTAACAACCCGGGAACTTACCTTCACTGAAGAACCACGAATTTCCTCTTCAATTTGCCTTCAAAAGAGCTCCAACCGCATGCAACAATGGAGGAATGAATAAAATTTCACGGAGGCCTCTTTTATATTGTTCTGCCTAGCGATTCCGCACATGCAGACACTTAATCGCACCTGCGGTCCCAGGTACGCACCTGCGCAATCCCACTAACGAACCAATTTTTGCACCTACGACCACTTCTCCGCACCTGCGGCTTCGCCGGTGCTGCCATCTCTTCGCACCTGCGGATTTCCCTTGCCTAGACTCCTTTCATACCTGCGACATCGCACCTACGGCTACCCTTCTATAGGTGCGGCCAACACCAGAAACTTACACCAGCAGCCATCTGCTGCAATTTTCCAAGTTCAAAACTCCGCCAACCATCTGAAATCAATCCCGAGACCCTTGGGGCCCTAATCAAACATATCAACACACCCTATAGCATTATTCCAACTTAGTCAAGCCTTCGAAACACCAAAAACGACATGAAAACACCAAAATTACATCAAATTCAAGCCTATGAACTTTGAAACTTCCAAATTTCGCCAACTACGCGAAAACCGACCGAAACACCTCCGATTGACCTGAAATTTTGCACACATACTCAAAATAATATTACGGACCTGATCCAACTTCCAGAATCCCATTCCGACCTCGATAGCCTATTTTCCACTATCGACCGGGAATCGCCAAGAACTAACTTTCGCCAATTCAAGCCTAATTCTACACCGGACATCACAACTTCATTTCGAACATAATCCTAAGTCTCAAATCATCTAACAAAGCTATCCAAGCCATAAAATCTGCATTCCGGGGTCGTTCACCCATAAGTCAACTCTCAGTTGACTTTTCCAACTATTAGGCTACTTTAAGAGACTAAATGCCTCAATTCTCACCATGACCACTCCGGAACCAAACCAACTGACCCAACACAACAAAAACAGGCTAGCAATATATGACAAATGCATAAATGGGGGAAACGGGATAAATCTCACGGAACGACTGGCCGAATCGTTACAACCCGGGAGCGTTTCGGCGCCCAATATTGAAATAAGAAGTTCCTTAAGTTCCTATTGTGGATTGGGGCGTGTTTTTGTGTTATCAAGGTCCGAATGGAATTTCGAGGCCGGGAATAGTTCTGTTATGTCATTTATGACTTGCCTGCAAAATTTGGTGTCATTCCGAGTAGTATAGGTCGGTTCGACGCGTTGTTAGCGAAGTCAAGAAAACCTAAAGTTCCTAAGTTTGGTTCTAAGGGTTTTGAGGTGTGATTTTGAGTTTTAGCATTTTTTTGGGTGTTCCTAAGGCTCGAGCGAGTCTGTATTATGATTTGGGACTTGTTGGTATATTTGGACGGGGGCTCAGGTGGGCCAAGGTGCCTCCCGGACACCACACGAGGCTAAAAAACCAGCTGAAATAGCTGCTGGTGCACCTGTTCTGGTGTGATCCGCAGGTGCGGTTGCCCAATCACAGGTGCAGAACCGCTCCTGCGATCCCAGCCTCGCAGGTGCGACCCCTAGCGGGCAGTCCATTTCTCGTAGGTGCGGACAAAGTTCCCTCTGTAGGTGCGGGCCCAGGCTTCCTCGTCCATTTCCGCAGGTGCGAGCCTTTACTCGCAGGTGCGGAAACACTGTCAGACAATGTGTTTCTTAAATACGGGATTCTTCATTATTTCTTCATTTCTTCCTCCATTAGAACACCTTGAGAGCTTGGGAAAAGGGCTCAACGACCTAGTCACTGAAAGGTAAGTAGATTCTATCCTAGAGTTAGTTAATGCATGCATTCTTAGTGGAATTTAACTACTTAATTAGTGAAATTTAGGAATTTGGGTAGTAACCTAGGGCCTTCGAGAATTTAGAAAATTACCCGTGAATTAGCTATGAAATCAAGTAAAATCATGTATTAATGATCCTTAGGCTATGTGTGAGTGTTTCCTTCGGGAATTTTTGAAATCCGAGCATGCGGGCCTGGAGTTGGATTTTGGGATTTCTTCAAGAATGTTGAATTTGGATAAGTAATAGGAGAATTCCATGATTTAAATATAAATTGATATATTTGTATAACATTTGGTTAGTTTCGAGTACGTGGGTGTCGAGTTCGGAGTTTCGGGCGCATTCTTCACCCGGGGAGCAGGTGCGACGCGAGGTGAGTCTCCTTTCTAACCTTGTAAGGGGGAACTGTCCCCTAGGTGATTTAAATGCTATATGTGATAATTGTGGGGGCTACGTACGTACAAAGTGATGAGAGTCCGTACGTAGCGGCTATTACTATTATGTCCGGGTAGCTAGGCCCATATCATGCCTTGTGTTTTTACTTGATATGAACTATATGCTTAATAAATTAAATGTTACATGTTTCTTACTTCCCTGAGGTCATGAAATTTGAGAAACTTGTAAGTAATTGTGCACTAAAAAGTAATTTAAAAAGGAATAATATGTGTGCATGTGACTGCTTCGAAATTTATATTCCGCAAGCGGAGTGTGATTTTCCCCCACTCTTATGGGAACGGGTCGTACGCCACGGCAGATTGAGGGATGCACTTTTGGTTCGGGCCGTTCGATCCTCGGCAGTGCATAGAGAGGATTGAGAGATGCACTTTTGGTACGGGCTGTTCGATCCTCGGTAGTGCATAGATGTGAGTACTTTATGGAAAGGTGCACTTATGGTTCGAGTCGTTCGACCCTCGGCAGTGCACGGACATGAATATCTTATGACTCCGGCCGGTTTTCCTTACCCTGCATGCTAATTTATTTGTTACTAAATTCATGGATATTGATTTTACAATTATTTAGGGGAAAGTGAAGTAGTAATTTTTTTATTCATTTCCAGTACTTCCTTGGATTTTGGTGCCTTATATATATTTGTTGCTTCACTGCCTTTACATGCCTACCGTTTCTAGCCTATTCTGTTAAATTATGTTGTTGGAAATTAGTGAGTGTCATGTTGACCTCTCGTCACTACCTCTTCGAGATTAGGCGGGATACTCACTGGGTACATATATATTTATGTACTCATGCTACGCTTCTGTACTTAATTGTACAGGTTCTGAGGTTGGTGCATCTGGTTGTCAGAACGGAGCTTGACTTGATATTAGACGGACCTGACTTCACGATGAGCTACTTTTTCTCCTGGCAATCTCCGGCAGCACCATGGGGTTTCTTTTGCTTATTTCCCGTCTATTTCCTTCAGACAGTGGTACTGCATATTATATCTTTTGTATATTCTGTTAGTATGCCCGTAGGACTTGTGACACTAGTTCCTCGCACACACGTGATGGTTGTTATGGATTTCGGGTTTGTATATATATTGGCTCACGCCTCTTCATGACTGCTTTTGATTAAAACTGGCCATTTATCCTTGTCGAATCATGTTTTAAGTTTAAAAAAAACTGAGTATATGTTGAAATGTTTAATCTAATAAGAAAGAATCCTTAGTAAATTGAGAGTTGGCTTGCCTGACCCCGCTGTTGGGCACCATCACAGCCTAAGTTAAGATTTTGGGTCGTGACAACATGGTATCAGAGCCAGGTTCACGTAAGTCTCACGAGTCACGGGAAAACCCAGTAGAGTCTTGCGATCGGTACGGAGACGTCTGTACTTATCTTCAGGAGGCTATAGGGTTTTAGGAAACCTCTCTTTGTTCTTATTCTATCGTGCAGTCGATGATTTACTAGATTCATTTTTCTATTTTATCACAGATGGTGAGGACGCGTGCATCGGATGTTCCAGATCCGGGAAGGGCCGCTACCTCCGTTGTCTGAGGCCGCAGCAGAGGCCAGGGAAGGGCACCAGCCCGCGGTAGGGGACGAGGGCGTCCCAGAGCTATTTCGGTTCCGCCACTAGAGGACCCTATTATAGAGGAGCAGGACGAGGTGCCTCCAGCAGATCCTGCACCAATAGACTTCATAATGGCGCCAGGCTTCCAGACAGCCATGGGCCGTATGATGAGATTTATGGGCACTATGTCCCAGGCTGGTTTATTTCCAGCAGATCCTGCCACTTCTCAGGCGGGAAGGGGAGTCCAGACCCCTATTGCCTAGGCTGCAGGCCAGACAATAGCATTACATCATACCCCGGGTACACTGCCCGTGGGTAGGGTCCAACCTGTTGTAGCAGCACCTGAGCCCAGACCAGCTACGGACGGCGATCCGCAGAAGTTATCGGATAGATGGACCCGATTTCACCCTCCAGTCTTTGGGGGTGAGCGAGGCGAGGACGCCCAAAATTTTGTGGATAGGTAGGGACAGACTGCACAACATGAGGATACTAGAGTCACATGGAGTGGATTTCACTACCTTTCAGTCGGAGGGCAGAGCTCGTAGGTGGTGGCAGTCCTATATTCTTAGCAGGCCAGCAGATTCTCCCCCTGTCACTTGGGAGCAGTTCACGCAGATGTTTCTAGATAGATATATCCCACCCTCTGAGAGGGAAGAGCTACGGTATCAGTTTGAGCGGCTAGAGCAGGGACAGATGTCAGTGACAGATTATGAGGCCAGATTTTCAGAGTTGTCTCGCCATGCACTCATGATACTACCTACTGATGCAGAGAGGGTGCAGAGATTTGTGGCTGGGTTGCATCCAGGTATTAGGGCCACCATGGCCCGAGAGGTGGAGATGGGTACTCCCTATCATCTCGTGATAGAGATTTCTCGTAGGATCGAGGGGTATCGGTCGAGGAGCAGGGAGCAGGGGCATCAGGACAAAAGGGCTAGATTCTCTGAAGATGTCAGGGGTGCCCCAGCTAGGGGTAGAGGTTAGTTTATCAGTGGTCAGCCCAGCATGCATGTATATTCAGCACCTCCACCACCTCCCTGAGGTGTTCCAGCGAGTCCTCATTTCAGCGCCATGCCAGAGCATTCCTACCGTCCTCCAACCATTCAGAGTTCACACAGTGGTTATCCCAGTCATCCGAGATCCTCTGACCCCTACTTCAGAGCTATGCCAGAGGGCTCTCATCGCCCTCCGGCCATTCAGGGATCTTCTTCGGGGCAGCAAACTATGGTACCTGGGAGTTTTTATGAGTGTGGAGAGCCAAGTCATATGAGGAGGCAGTGTCTCAGGTTTTGGGGCAAGGTCGTACAACAGGGTTATCAGCCGATGGGTCCGGCACCAGCAGTCCGACCACCTAGAGGTGGAGGACAGGTTGGCAGGGGTCTTTCTAGAGGTGGAGGCCAGTCAGGGGGAGGTCAGACAACTCCTGTTCACTCTGGTGGAGCTCAGTCTTCCGGTGCTCCAGCCAGATTCTATGCCGTTCTGGCCAGATCAGATGCAGTAGCCTCAGACGCCGTGATCACAGGTATTATTACAGTATGTGGTAGAGACGCTTCGGTGTTATTTGATCCAGGATCCACTTATTTCTATGTTTCGGTCTTATTTGCTCATTTTCTTGATGTGCCTCGTGAGTCTTTGGGTTCTCCTATTTATGTGTCCACTCCCGTGGGCGATTCTGTGGTTGTAGACCGGATTTGTCGGTCCTGTGTGATCTCATTTTGTGGGTTCGAGACTCGAGCGAATCTCTTATTGCTCGACATGGTTGATTTCGAGATTATTTTGGGCATGGACTGGCTATCTCCTTATCATGCCATGCTAGATTGCCATGTCAAGACAATTACTTTAGCCATGCCCGAGTCGCCTAGGCTGGAGTGGAGGGGTTCCTCGGTTAGTGCAGCCATCCGGGTTGTTTCATTCCTGAAGGCTCGACATATGGTCGAGAAGGGTTGTCTGGCCTATCATGCTTATATGCGGGACACCACCGCCGAGTCTCCGACGATTGATTCAGTGCCAGTGGTTCGAGAGTTTGCTGATGTATTTCTTTCGGACCTTCTGGGCATGCCTCCGGACCGTGATATTGATTTCTGCATTGATTTAGCTCCAGGCACCCAGCCTATTTCTATTCCTCCGTACCATATGGCTCCGAAGGAGTTGGAGGAGTTGAAGGAGCAGCTTGAGTAGTTGTTGGCTAAGGGGTTTAACAGACCGAGTGTATCACCGTGGGGTGCTCCAGTTCTATTCGTGAAGAAGAAGGATGGGTCCATGCGGATGTGAATTGATTACCGCCAGTTGAACAAGGGTACCATTAAGAACAAGTATCCTTTGCCGCTCATCGATGATTTGTTTGACCAGTTGCAGGGTGCTCGTGTGTTTTCTAAGATTGATTTGAGATCGGGGTATCATCAGTTGAAGATTCGGGCCTCAGATGTTTCGAAGACTACTTTTCGTACGAGATATGGCCATTATGAGTTCCTAGTGATGTCCTTTGGCTTGACTATTGCCCTAGCAGCATTCATGGACTTGATGAATAGTGTGTTCATGCCGTATATTGATTCCTTTGTCATTTTCCTCATAGATGACATCTTGATTTACTCACGTAGCCTGGGTGAGCACGAGCAACATTTGAGGGTTGTGCTTCAAACCTTGCGAGAGCAGAAGCTATATGCTAAGTTCTCTAAGTGTGAGTTTTGGTTGGATTCTGTGGCATTCTTGGGGAATGTGGTATCCTGAGAGGGTATCAAGGTTGATCCTCAGAATATCGAGGCAGTTCAGAGTTGGTCATGTCCTACTTCAGCTATAGAGATTAGGAGCTTTTTGGGCCTAGCAGGCTATTATCACCGATTTGTGGAGGGATTCTCTTCTATTGAAGCACCATTGACCAGATTGACTTAGAAGAATGCCCCGTTCCGATGTTCGGACGAGTGTGAGGCGATCTTTCAGAAGCTCAAGACATCATTGACCTCAGCACCAGTTCTAGTATTGCCTTCCGGTTCTAGGATGTATACAGTATATTGCGATGCTTCGCGCGTTGGCTTGGGTTGTGTATTGATGAAGGAAGGGAGAGTTATTGCTTATTCTTCGCCCCGGCTGAAGGTTCATGAGAAGAATTATCTTGTGCACAATTTGGAGTTGGCGGCGATTGTTCATGCTCTTAAAATTTGGAGGCACTATTTGTATGGAGTGTCCTGTGAGGTTTATACAGACCACTGTAGCTTGCATCACATTTTCAAGCAGAGGGATCTTAATTTTAGGCAGCGCAGGTGGCTTAAGTTCTTGAAGGATTATGATATCACCATTCTTTATCATCCGGGCAAGGAAAATGTGGTAGCAGATGCTTTGAGCAGGAAGTCGGAGAGTATGGGTAGCTTGGCTTATATTGCAGCAGAGGAGAGACCTCTAGCCTTGGACATTCAGTCCTTGGCCAATCGCCTGGTGAGATTATACCTTTCAGAGCCTCGTCGAGTTTTAGCACATGTGGTTGCTCAGTCTTTGTTATTGGGGGAGATTAAGGCCCGACAGTTCTATGATCCGTGCTTAGCAGTGCTTCGGGAGGCAGTGGTTCAGGGTAGGGCCAAGGAGGTTACTATTGGTGAGGAAGGTGTTCTGAGACTTCAGGGCCGCTTTTTTGTTCCTAATGTTGATGGCCTGAGGGAGAGTATTCTAGAGGAGGCACACGGTTCTCGGTATTCTGTTCATCCTGGTGCTACAAATATGTATCGTGATTTGAAGCAGCATTACTGGTGGAGGCGGATGAAGAGGGACATCGTGGAGTATGTGACGAGGTGTCTTAATTGCCAGCAGGTGAAATATGAGCACCAGAGGCCAGGAGGCCTACTGCAGCAGATGCCCATTCCTGAGAGGAAGTGGGAGCGCATCACTATGGACTTCGTGGTTGGGTTGCTTCAGACTTTGCGGAGGGTTGATGCGGTTTGGGTCATTGTGGATAGACTGACCAAATTGGCGCATTTTATTCCAGTAGCTACTACTTATACTTCTGCGAGGTTAGCCCAGGTCTACATTCGGGAGATAGTCCGGTTGCACGGTGTGCCGGTGTCCATTATATCAGATCGAGGTCCTCAGTTCACCTCGCATTTCTGGAGAGCATTTCATAGTGAAATGGACACCTAGATAGATCTCAGCACATCATTTCACCCTTAGACTGATGGCCAGTCGGAGCGTACGGTTAAGATATTGGAGGACATGCTCAGGGCATGTATGATTGACTTCGGAGGTCAGTGGGACCAGTTCTTGCCTTTGGTCGAGTTTGCTTACAATAATAGTTACCAGTCCAACATTGAGATGGCTCCATTTGAGGCTTTGTATGGTCAGCGATGTTGTTCCCCTATCAGGTGGTTTGAGCCTGATGAGGCTAGGTTATATGGTACCGACCTGGGGAGGGATGCTTTGGAGAGGGTGAAGTTGATTCAGGAGAGGCTCCGCACAGCACAGTCCAGATAGAAGAGTTACACGGATCAGAGGGCGCGTGATGTATCATTTATGGAGGGAGACAAGGTTCTGTTGAAGGTCTCGCCGATGAAGGGTATTATGAGGTTTGGGAAGAAGGGCAAGCTGAGCCCGAGGTTTATAGGTCCCTTCGAGGTGTTGAGGCGAGTTGGGGAGGTTGCTTATGAGCTAGCCTTACCTCCCAGTTTATCAGAAGTTCATCCAGTTTTTCATGTATCCATGCTCCAGAGGTGCCACGCCGACTTCTCTCACGTGGTTGATTTCAGCACTATTCAGTTGGATGAGAGGTTGGGCTACAAGGAGGAGCCAGTTGCTATTATTGATAGACAGGATCGCCAGTTGAGGTCCAAGAGAGTTTATGCTGTGAAGGTCCAGTGGAGGGGCCAACCAATCGAGGAGGCGACCTGGGAGTCCGAGGAGGACATGCAGAGCAGATATCTACACTTATTCAGCACTTCAGGTATGATTCTAAACACGTTCGATGACGAACGTTTGTTTAACAGGTGGAGAATGTAACGACCCGACTGATCATTTTGCATTATCGGACCCCGTTCCCCTAAATGAAACTTCCCATAGCGGCTTATTGTGATTTATGACTTGCGTGGGCTGGTAGTCCGAGATTCTGAAGTGTTTATAGTGCTATAGGAAACCTTGGTTCCTTAAAGTTGGCCTTTAGGGTCAAGTTTGACTTCGGTAAACATTTTTAGTAAACGACCTCGGAATCGAATTTCGACGGTTCCAGTAGCTTCGTATGTTGATTTCGGACTTGGGCGTATGTTCGGAATGGGTTTTGGATGATCGGGGAGCGTTTCGGCGCCCAATATTGAAATAAGAAGTTCTTTAAGTTCCTATTGTGGTTTGGGAAGTGTTTTTGTGTTATCGAGGTCCGAACGGAATTCTGAGACTGGGAATAGTTCCGTTATGTCATTTATGACTTGCCTGCAAAATTTGGTGTTATGGGTGTTCCAAAGGCACGAGCGAGTCCGTATTATGATTTGTGGACTTGTTGGTATATTTGGACGGGGGCTCGGGTGGGCCCAGGTGCCTCCCGGACACTAAATGAGGCCAAAAAACCAGCTGAGATAGCTGCTGGGGACCTGTTCTGGTGTGATCCGCAGGTGCAGTTTCCCAGTCGTAGGTGCGGGACCGCTCCTACGGGCCTAGCCTCGCAGGTGCGACCCCCAACGGGCAGTCCATTTCTCGCAGGTGCGGACAAAGTTCCGCAGGAGCGGAGCCGCAGGTGCGGTCTCCCCTCCGCAGGTGCGGGACCAGGCTTCCTCGTCCATTTCCGCAGGTGCGAGTCTATGCTCGCAGGTGCGAGACCGCAGGTGCGGTCCCCGAGCCGCAGGTTCAGAAACACTGTCAGACGGTGTGTTTCTTAAATACGAGATTCTTCATTATTTCTTCATTTCTTCCTCCTTTACAACACCTTGAGAGCTTGGGAAAAGCGCTCAATGACCCAGTCACTGAAAGGTAAGTAGATTCTATCCTAGAGTTAGTTAATGCATGCATTCTTAGTGGAATTTAACTACTTAATTAGTGAAAAATTAGGAATTTGGGTAGTAACCTAGGGCCTTCGAGAATTTAGAAAATTACCCATGAATTAGCTATGAAATCAAGTAAAATCATGTATTAATGATCCTTAGGCTATGGGTGAGTGTTTCCTTCTAGAATTTTTGGAATCCGAGCATGCGGGCCCGGGGTTGGATTTTGGGATTTCATCAAGAATGGTGAATTTGGCTAAGTAATAGGAGAATTCCATGATTTAAATATAAATTGATATATTTGGATAACATTTGGTTAGTTTCGAGTCTGTGGGCGTCGAGTTCGGAGTTTCGGGCGCATTCTTGACCCGGGGAGTAGGTGCGACGCGAGGTGAGTCTCCTTTCTAACCTTGTAAGGGGTAACTGTCCCCCTAGGTGATTTAAATTCTATATATGATAATTGTGGGTCTACATACGTACAAAGTGACGAGAGTCCGTACGTAGCGGCTATTACTATTATGTCCAGGTAGCTAGGCCCATATCATGCCTTGTGTTTTTACTTGATATGAACTATATGCTTAAAACATTAAATGTTACATGTTTCTTACTTTCCTGAGGTTATGAAATTTGAGAAACTTGTAAGGTATTGTGCACTAAAAAGTAATTTAAAAAGGAATAATGTGTGTGCATGTGACCGCTTCGCAATTTACATTCCGCGAGCGGAGTGTGATTTCCCCCACTCTTATAGGAACGGGCCGTACGCCACGGCGGATTGAGAGATGCACTTTTGGTTCGGGCCGTTCGATCCTCGGCAGTGCATAGAGAGGATTTAGAGATGCACTTTTGGTACGGGCCGTTCGATCCTCGACAGTGCATAGATGTGAGTACTTTATGGAAAGGTGCACTTATGGTTCGGGCCGTTCGACCCTCGGCAGTGCACGGACATGACTATCTTATGACTCCGGCCGGTTGTCCTTACCCTGCATGCACTTGATTTATTTGTTACTAAATTCATGGATATTGATTTGACAGATATTTGGGGGAAAGTGAAGTAGTAATTTTTTTATTCATTCCTAGTACTTCCTTGGATTTCGGTGCCTTATATATATTTGTTGCTTCACTGCCTTTACATGCCTACCATTTCTAGCATATTCTGTTAAATTATATTGTTGGACCTTAGTGAGTGTCATGTCGACCTCTCTTCACTACCTCTTCTAGGTTAGGCGGGATACTCACGGGGTACATATATATTTATGTACTCATGCTACGCTTCTGTACTTAATTGTACAGGTTCTGAGGCTGGTGCATCTGGTTGTCGGACCGGAGCTTGACTTGATATTAGACGAACCTGACTTCATGGTGAGCTACTTTTTCTCCTGGCGATCTCCGGCAGCACCATGGGGTTTCTTTTGCTTATTTCCCGTTTATTTCCTTCAGACAGTGGGACTGTATATTATATCTTTTGTATATTCTGTTAGTATGCCCGTAGAACTTGTGACACTAGTTCCTGGCACACACGTGATGGTTGTTATGAATTTCGGGTTTGTATATATATTGGCTCACGCCTCTTCATGACTGTTTTTGATTAAAACTGGCCATTTATCCTTGTCGAATCATGTTTTAAGTTTAAAAAAACTGAGTGTATGTTGAAATGTTTAATCTAATAAGAAAGAATCCTTAGTAAATTGAGAGTTGGCTTGCCTGACCCCGCTGTTGGGTGCCATCACTGCCTAAGTTAGGATTTTGGATCGTGACATTTAATTTCAAAAGTTCTAAACTAACTATTATAATTATTTGAAATGTTGAGCAAGAATCAATAATACACTCAGATATTATCAATTATTGTACCAAGATAATTTATGACATGTACAAAAATTTTTAAATAATAATAAAATTAGTTGAAATAGTGAATTTCTTGACTGCAAAAATAATTATGATTTCTAAAAGGACAATCGAAGTTTAAACTTCATTTATGATATATAGTGATTCTCAAACCTGTGAGATCTAACAAAATTTTGCTTTTTGTTCTTTTTTCTTCTTCTTTTGGAACACGACTTGCATGGACGATTTTTCATTCATTTGATTTTCTTACAATTTGAAAAAAAAAATAATTCGATAAAATATAATTATAATAATATTTAAAATTTGGTATGAGATAATATTAAGAATTCTAGTAAAACATAATTTATATCATTTATTGCTAAAAATAAATAATTAAGTATTTGGAACAACTAATTAGCAAAAAAATAAATTTATTCTTTTTTCAAAATTATCATAAAAGTAAAACTATCTGCAGGTTGACAATAATCTCGGCTTAAATAGATATATTTCAATAAAAAGACTAGCGATGATGAAAGAAATTAGAAAATAAAATCGAATCAATTATAATATAGTATTATAAATTAACTTGGTTAAAATTCATACTAGAAGAAATAAGGATGAAACAATAAGCATTCAAAATGAGTTGACATTTATTATTATATTTTTATTTTTCATCTATTCTGACAATTGGCTCTATGTAGTTTTTTGTATACCTAATAAGTTTTTGGTTGTAAAATACATACTCAATATTAGTCAATTTTAGGCTTTACATTACTTAATTATCCATTTTTTCCCCTAGAAACTACATGACTTAGCTGTTTATTTCAATAGTTCTAAAAGAAAGATACAATTTTTTTTAATTAGTGTTAATTTGATGACTGTTTGAATAATTATAATAAAAATATATAACGATTTTGATCATTTTAGGTTTAATGTGTGTCTTAAAAATGAATACAATTTTTGTAAGCTTACCCTAAAGGATATATCCTTCGAATTAATTTAAAATACATGTGGCCAAAATTTTTATGTGTGAACCATTTTATTCTAAAAACTATATAATGAACCTCTTATTTCGAATCCTTAAGAAAATATATAATTACTTTTATTGATGACCTTTTGAAGAATCATAATAAAAAATACCATAATTTAATTACCAAAAACAGATATATCAATCGTTTTTAGATTCATTATCATATTACATAAATGACTACAATTTTTGTAAGATTTTTTCAAACGATATGTCCTTCAAATTAAGATGAAATAAGTTCTCCAATACGAAATGTGTATCGGTCATTTTACCTTTTAAAAATAAATTTTAGAATTATTATAAAACTAGATATTTTCAAATATAATGATACATGGAGTTAACAATCTAACAATCTATTAAATATAATGATAAAAGTGTATCGGTAAAAAAAGAGTTTCACACGTAAGCCAGCTTTTGACAACTCAGCCAGTTATGTGGACACAGGAGAACGCGACAGCTGGATGTGATTCTTTGAAGAGGTACGGAACAAAGAGGCACGATTCAATAAACCCTCGAGCCTATCAGCCACGGAAAACTCAACCTGGTCAAAATAGGGAAGAGACACAGTCAGAATGAATCTAGACAAAGCTACGGGCAGATTCAAGAACCCACAATTGATTACTCGTACGTTATGTAACTGTACCCCAATTACCGTTATCCTTTGTAACGCCTCATTAATGTCATAATTAGTCATTAATGGGCAACCATAGCAAGAGTTATACGTTATATCAAGGACTCTCCTATAAAAGGGAGGGGAATACAGCTTGTAAAGGCATCTGATTCTCGAATACAATCTACTTTGCTTTTCTATATTTCTGCAATATTGTCTATTATTCATTTTTCTCTATTTCCTTGATTATCAGTAACCCGTGTTCATCCTAGAAATAGCTTTAGTCAAAGGATCTAATTCTTTGGTTAAACAAATTGGTTCCGCTACCGGGAATCTGATAATCTTTGTTTGCTTTTCAAGTGATATCCTCTGAACTATGTCGAACTCCAACGACAACAACCAGCAAAGGAATGGAACCCCAGTTCCATCGCCTTCAGGAACCCCACGTGGTTCAAGGGAACAATCCCCAGAATGATCCAATAACAACAATGGTGATAATGATCAAACGGTGGAACAAGATCGAGTAAAGCAAATGATTGCAGAGTATGTGAGCCAAGCTTTGCAAGAATTTGCAAGGGGATTACTGGCAGCGTTACCTGCACCACCAACACCACCCCCCAATAATACCATCACCATGGAAAATCCTTCTGGGTTGGCAAACTCAAGAAGGGGAGATACTCTTATTGAATCTCTCTAAGCGAGACCAGGTATATCTAATAACTCAGAATTACAAAATTTACTGCTAACCATGCAGAAACAGATAAAGGATCAGAACGATCGCATCGAACAAATTCCTGGAGTACTGCCTATTATCAAAGACATAGATGTTGATAGGTATTCTTAACAACCGTGGAAGCCAAGTGCGGCACCTTTGCCTATACCCAAGAAGTTTAAAATGCCTGACGTTCCCAAATATGATGGAACAACTGACCCACGTGATCGTGTGACTGCTTTCACTACTGGAGTAAAAGGCAACGAGTTAACAAAATAAGAGATTGAATCAGTCCTTGTCAAAAAAGTTGGGGAAACACTTACCAAAGGAGCCCTAACCTGGTATTCTCTTCTCCCTGAAAATTCTATTAACTCTTTTGCTGAGCTTGCAGATTCATTTATAAAAGCACATTCTGGTGCTAAAAAAGTTGAGAAAATAATTGAAGACATATTCAAAATAAAACAAGGATACACGGAACTACTCTGTGAGTTTGTAGACAGGTTTCAACAAGAAAGAATGCAATTACCCAGGGTGCCTGATAATTGGGCAACCATAGCATTTTCAAGCAACCTAAACGATAAGAGCTCAGAAGCCACGAAGTCCACAAAGGACATTGTGATGAGATGAAAGGACATATTATGCTTCTCGGAATTTGAGATGAAAGAAGTCCACAAAGGACATTGTGAAAATCACTCAGGGGTGAGATCCTTAGTGAAACCCCTAATCAGAGCTGGATATTATTGGCCTAAGATGGAAGAAGAAACCGAGAACTTCGTGTCCAAATGCGACAGGTGCCAAAGGTTTGCCAATAACATGCATCGACCAGTGGAATTATTGCATCCAATAATATCCCCATGGCCTTTCATGAAATGGGGTATGGACATAGTGGGACCTCTCCCCACAGCTAAAAGACAGGTACTGTTTTTGCTCATGCTAACCGACTATTTTACAAAATGGGTAGAGGCAGAAGCGTTCAAACAAGTGCGAGAAAAGGAAGTTAAAAGCTTCTTATGGCGAAACATAATATGCCGCTTTGGAATACCAAAAGAGATCGTGTGCGATAATGGCCCACAATTCATAGGCTCGCAAATCACAGAATTCTTCGAAAGTTGGCAAATCACACGGATCACTTCGATTCCATACCACCCCGTGGCTAATGGTCAAGCTGAGTCAACGATTAAGGTCATCATCAACAACCTAAAGAAGCGACTGGATAAAGCCAAAGGAAACTGGCCTGATGAGTTACCAGCGGTATTATGGGCATATAGAACAACTTCAAAAACAACCACGGGAGAAACCCCGTTCGCACTTGTCTATGGCTCAGAAGCCTTAATACCTGTGGAGATTGGCGAACCAAGCATAAGGTTCTCAACATCCATGGAGGAAGCAAACGACGACGAATTGAGGACCAATCTGGACCTGCTCGAACCACGGAGAGAAGCAGCACTGATACGGATGGCAGATCAAAAACAAATCATAGAGCGTTAAAAACCGTAAAGCTCATCTCATGTACTTCAAGATTGGGGACTTCGTCCTCAAAAAAGTCTTTCAATCAACGAAAGAAGAAGGCGTAGGAAAGCTAAATCCAAACTGGGAAGGACCCTACAAAATCCGAGGCATAACTGGGAAGGGCGCTTATGAGTTGGAAGCTATGGACGGAAGAGTTCTACCAACAAGCTAGAACGCCATCCAATTAAAGAAGTATTACTTCTAAGGAAAAGAAACACCCTTGGTCAGGTATCACACATTCAATTTTATTTAGTAAAAATTTTACTAGCTTTTTTAGATGATAGGCATAAAGATAACCCATCACCAGATGATGATATTAGACCTGCAAAGACGCGAGGAAATAACACAATTCCCGGTCTAGGGTTACACTTTCTGATGGACGTTTTAAAGGGTTGAGCAGTCATCATCTAAAAAACTATATACCTTCGAGTCCGGAATGTTTTTCCTTTTCAGGAAAAGGACCACAAGGAAGGAATAATCAAGTGCTCGAGATTTCATTCTTCAAAGCTCAAACACTTGGGGGACTATACAGTATGGAAGGCTAAGACGAAGCAAAGAAGACTATCAGAAAGTCAAAAGCTCGAGCTTGAAGACCCATCTACCCAACGAGACAAGTGATATGAGCAGAATCAAAAGAGATCAAAAGAGTCATCCAAATACAAAGCCTAATGCAAAAATCAAAAACTTCGAATATGTTCAGGTTGAAAGGAAAAATATTAGTCACAAGGAAGAAATGTACATCTTTATACTTATTCAAAGTTGTTGTAACGAAAACAGTTAGGGGTAAAAGATCATCATCAGTGTACTCATTCAAAAAACTGTTATCAAATAAAATATTTATGGATGAAAGATATAAATCCTTGTATTTGTTCAGNACATGTGTAAAATTCCTATCTCTCTATTGCATTATCATGAAGTTGAGACGTCTTCTTCATGTCAATCATAAAGTGCCCTCTTTCATAAATTATGCCTACTACAAAAAGTCACACATTTAATATGACACCGTGCCTATTACGATTAGGTACGAGTAATCTAAAGCCTTCTTTATGCAAAACTCAGAGGTAAAACTAAAACTTCAAAAAATGAAGCATGCAAAAGACTTAAAGAGTGAAACAGAAACTCAAGTCATACTAGCATTAATATATTAAAACGGCTAAGCAAAAACTAAGTATTAACCTATACTTAGCCGTATAGAATTTTTTACATTGGGGTGCCCCTAATTTGTCGTTTGGGGACTTTAAAGAAATCCAAATTTACCCCCGATGGGACTGGGGGTAACCATCAATTGAGACAAAGATAAAAAAAAGGGTGAACCAACTAAACTTCTTCAAGAGGGGGGTTGACTTCACTGGCAGAAGGAGCGGGAGCAACTAGGGATGAAGAGGCATGAGCAGCTGGAGTCTCACCATTAGGTGAAGAGAGGTTATGACCTTGTTAAGCCTTCTCCATGGCTTCCTTAGTTTTAGCTATTTCAGCACTAAGGTCGAAACCCTCTTGACTCATTTCTGTCAATGTGTCAAGGCGAGAGTTCATATATGCCCAGCTCACATCAACACCAGCTACCTCTTCAAGATCCTCATAATCCCTTGCCCACACGTGAAGCTTAGCTCTCAAACCGTCCTTCTCCGCTTCAGCAGCTTCATGGGCGGCCCTTAACGGTACAATCGACTCCTCCAAAGTTTGAACGTTATCTAAAGCATTAGGAAGGTCCTCTTGAGTACGAGTGAGTGGTTGCACGAGCTCGCCTGAGTACTCCTCCTTCCCCAAAAAGTTTTTCAAGTCTCTAATCTCCTCTAAGGTGCGGGATAGCTGCTCAGCAAATGAGGACTCCAGAACACTCTTGTCTTTATCAGCCTGACTGGAAGAAGCCTTCTCTACTGCCAGTTCTGCCACCATGAGCCTCATCTGCCGCTTCAAGTTACTCATTTCCTCTTCTAAGGCATCCATGTCAATCCTTAGGCTATCATACCGTGCTTTCCAAGTATCAGCATCGGCCTGCAACTCTTTTGTCTCCTGATCCGTATTTGAGATCCTCTTCATGAGCTCCATGCCTATAAGATTAATCTACAAAGAAATAAACCAATCAGATATGGTAAATTTCATATACGAAAATGAAAGAGGATAACCTGCAGCATACCTTCAAAGAGGTATGCACAACTTCATTGGCCCATGTAAGAACACTATGGCTGGCTAGCTTGGATTTCTTAGCGGGACCTATCAAAGGCTTGAGCCACACTTCGGGCTTACCCATTTTCTTGAAAAGATTCCCCTCAGCTGGAACCTCTATTACCACATGTCGCATCTTTCTACTGGAAGACCCTACTTCCCTATCGGAAGGCATGGAAGCAGGCAGAGATGAAGCAGCAACAAGCACGGGTTGAGGAGCTGGAGAAGCCACGAGCAAAGCAGCAGGCACGGAGGGTAGAAGAGATGAGGAAGCCACGGGAAAAGCAACAGCAGAAGCCGTAATAGCAGAAGGAGCAGATGAGACAGCTTCTCTTAAAGAAGCAGGAAAGACAACAGCCAAAGGGACATCGTCAGGAGCAAGGTCAAAACCTTCATGGAACAGGTAATCCACAGACTTATGAATGGGGGAATGTGAAACATCTTCAAGGGTAGAGGGCTCAACCACATACACGGAAGGCAAGGTCATGGGTGTAAAATCATCATCTGAAACCACCCGCCTTCTCTGTGGCCTGTGTACTAAAGAACCTTCTTCTTTTTCTTCTACGGAACGAGACTCACCAATCTTCTCTTCGAGGAAGATGAACCAACAATAATATCTTGGGCCTGAGCCAAAGACATCTTCGGGATATATGAAGCAGACATCCCACGAGCAGAGAACCCTATCAAAAGGGAAAAAGTTAAGCGACAAAGAAAGAAGAGACTAGAGTAAGGAAAAAAGCAAGAACAAAAGCTTCACTTACCGTGGGTCTTTACATGCCAACCATACCTCCCAGCGAGGTACTTCCAAGATATCCCTTCTAAAGGAGCAACGGACAATAATTTTTCTACCCAATCACGGATACCGGAGACATTCTCAACAGTATCCATGATTGCTGAGAGAAGAAGAAAAAGATACGGTGTTAGTAAAATATCTCAAGTCAGAACGAGGAAAAATAAATAGATGTGAGCTAAAGAATACTCACGTGCCCGATTCCCCTTCTCAGGGAAGGGAAGATTTTCTTCACCCACTAAACCAACAGTGGGTACAACAACATACCGGAGGTACCAACCCCTATCCTTATCATGTCCAGGGGTTACTAGCACTCTTTTGCTCCTAGCAGTCAGAGTAAAAACCCCTTCACGAAACAAGGTAGGATAGTAGAGATGAATAAGATGGTTGAAAGTAAAAGGAACCAAGGCTAAAGAAGCTAAACTCCTAAGACATGCGACAACTCACCACACAAGCGGACCAACTTGTCCCAAGTAGATATTGAAAAAACGGTAGAATTCAATTACGATTGGGTCAATGGGGGGTCTAAACCCTAGAGTAAAAGGGTAAGTATAAACAAAAGAATATCCCGTCTTGCAAGACGTTATTCTTTTATTACTATTCGGAATGTAGACAGGGAAATCAGGCCTCCAAAAACACTCCCTACGAACAAGGGAAATCTGACCCTCAGTTATAAGGGTTGGATACCTTTCGACACTCTCAAGAGAAAAAGATTGGTCTACAAGAACTTGATTATCTCTAACAAAGACAAACTAAGAAGGAACAATTTGATCAACTCCAGGTTCACGAAGGCGTTCACCTCTACCTCTAGACAAAGACCGAGAAGCTCTAAACCTCAGAGAAACTAGAGACCTAGAAGAAGGAGAGGGAACTATTTGAGAAGAAGAGGAGCCTCTCGAAGGAGTGGATCCTAGACTCCTAAGTCTACCACCCCTCCGACTCCTAGTCGGAGCAGAAGATGGCGTTAAATTTTCAATATCTATTACTCCCTGAGGTTGATTTGAAGAAGACATGTTTGCAAAGGCAAGAAGAAACTTCTTTCCAAAAGAAAAGTTAGAAAGTGTTTCGTGGAAGCAAAGAAAAGAAGAAAGGTATTTATACTTGAGGACAACCGTCAAACATGGAAAAAAAAAGAAAAATAATGATGAAAAGTCATAATTGAAGGTGTCACTTTGGGACTGACACAACGGCGAAAAGCCCTAAAAGGTGCCGAGTAAATGCAGAACCAATCCGAGAAGGACATGTGGTATGAGCATTAAATGGAAGTGACAAACAACGCCTATGGTTCAGAGAAGGAAACAATGTTTCGAGGTAAAGCGGCGGCAAATTATTCCCGCCACAAATGAATATCCACTTACCAAATATTAATTGATAAATATATGGTAAGTGGGGGGACTATCTGTATTGGTAAAAAAAGAGTTTCACATGTAAGCCAGCTTTTGACAACTCAGCCAGTTATGTGGACACAAGAGAACGCGACAGATGGATGTGATTCTTTGAAGAGGTACGGAACAAAGAGGCACAATTCAATAAACCCTCGAGCTTATCAGCCATAGGAAACTCAACCTGGTCAAAACAGGGAAGATACACGGTCAGAATGAATCAGGACAAAGCTACAGGCAGATTCAAGAACTCACAATTGATTACTCGTACGTTATATAACAGTACCCCAATTATCGTTATCCTTTGTAACGCCTCATTAATGTCATAATTAGTCATTAATGGGCAACCATAGAAAGAGTTGTACGTTATATCAAGGAATCTCCTATATAAGGGAGGGGAATACAACTTGTAAAGGCATCTGATTCTCGAATACAATCTACTTTGCTTTTCTATATTTCTGCAATATTGTCTATTGTTCATTTTTCTCTATTTCCTTGATTATCAGTAACCCGTGTTCATCCTATAAATAGATTTAGGTCAAAGGATCTAATTCTTTGGTTAAACAAAAAGCACTACCTTTCCAAAATGGTAGTGCTTTTATCTCTTTAAAATAAAGTTCACACTGGACAAAATAGTCATTTACTTATCTTCCTATATATGGTATTAATCATTCAATTTAATTTCCTAATATTTAGAAATACTCATTTAATTACTTTCCTATTTAAGACCTTGATTTAGAGTGAAAAACACATTCCTAAAATTCTTACCATAAATAAATGAGAAAAGTACATTTTAGAGAAGGAACTAAAATGCTTCGATTCCTAAAATCTTATGGTAATTAAAAAGGAAATATATATTTCAAGAAGGAATCAAATTATTTTAAATTCTAATTTTTCCTATACATAAATAGAAAAGGATAATACATTAAAAGGAAACTTTTAACTACTTTTGTGATCAGTAATTTTTCGTCAACTTTGTCAAACAAAATGTAGAATCCTTTTTCCATTTTTTTTAAAATTTTCTATTTACATATTAAATTTTGAAATGTTATATTTTTAATTTGATCTATATGTATAATTATGTAATCCATAAATATAATTATTTAGGAACGGATTAGGTGGAATGAGTTCTTTTAAAGTGTTCCTACTGTAACGAGTTTGAGTTCTAGCGCATCGTTCAATGGTTTGAGGTCGTAAGCAGCTCCATTTAAGGTATTATGACTTGTAGGTGTGGTCGGAATTGAATTTCGGAATGTTTAAGAGTTGGTTTGGAAAGAAAATTCTCATTTCAGAAGCCTTAAGTAGGAAGAATCAACTAAGATTGGAATTTTGAGTAAACCACCTCCGAATCAGGATTTGAAGGTTCCAGCAGGTTCGTATGATGATTTCGGACTCGCGCGTATGCCGGATCGGGTTTTGGATCCCGGGAGCGTTTCAGCGTATATTGTGGAAGTCAACATTTTTAAAGGAATTTCCTAAGTTTGGCTTGAAGTGCATTTCAGTGATGTTGATGTCCGTTTGGGATTCCGATTTTGGGAATAGCTTCGTATGGTGATTCTGGAGTTGGGAGCGCGACCGGAAGTGAATTTGGATGTCCGTAGGTCATTTTGAAGTCATTTGGCTAAAGATAAAAATTTGAAGGTTTTTGAGAAATCCGACCGGAAGTGGAAGTTTTGATGTCGAGATTGAAATGCGATTCCGTAAGTTGGAGCAGGTCCGTAATGTTGAATATGACTTGTGTGCAAAATTTGGGGCCAATCGGACGTGATTTGATAGGTTTCGGCATCGGATGTAGAAGTTAGAAATTTCTATGTTCATAAAGTTGGGATTTGGTGCGATTCGTGGTTTCGATGTTGTTTGATGTGATTTGATGCCTCGAGCAAGTCCACATTATGTTTTGGAACAGGTTGGTATAATTGGACGGGGTCCCGGGGGCCTCGGGTGGATTCCGGGTGGTTAACGGATCAAGTTGAGAGTTTGGAGAAGGATGGAATTGCTGTTATCTGGTGTGACCGCACCTGCGAGGATTTGGCCGCAGGTGCGGCTATGGCACCGCAGGTGCGAAGGATTGATGATCCGGCTGGGAGCGCAGGTGCGATGGTATTTCTGCACCTGCGAGGTCGCAGATGCGGGTTATGGGGCGCAGGTGCGGAGGTTTGGTCGCACCTGCGGAATCGCAGGTGCAAGAGTTTGATCGCAGGTGCGAAAAATGGCCTGGGCAGAATGTTTTAAAACCGAGAATTTGTGGCCATTTCTTCATTTCTTCTTTGGTTTGGTCAATTTTGGAGGAGCTTCAAGAGAGGATTTCTTCATGCAATGTCAAGGTAAGTAATATCTTCATGTTTTTAAAGTTAAATACAAGTATATGCATGGAATTAGACATGAAAATTAGTAGGAGAATTGGGAAATCTTGAAGAAAATCTAGAAATGGAGATTTGGATTTTTAGCCACGAATTTGAGCATGGAATGTAGAGTAAATTGTATATTTGATCTAGTAAGGCCATGGGTAGAATATATCTACGAGAAATTTCGGATCCCGGGCACGTGGGCCCAAGGGCATTTTGGTCATTTCACTAAGCGGGGTTGGGAATTATATAATTTGGAAGTGTTGCAAATATTAGAGTATATTTTCATTGATTTGTCGTTGTTTGGATAGTTTTGGGGCGTTGTGCATCCGATCGAGTCGTCGGAAGGGCTTGGAAGCCGGTTATGGAGTTTCGGAGCGAGGTAAGTCTCCTTTCTAACTTTGTGAGGAGGAATTTTCCCCCTAGGTGGATTAATTAAGTATATGCTATTATCTTCGGGGGCTATGTACGCACGAGGTGACGGGATTCCGTGCGTATCTACTATTATGCCATGTCTGGGTAGTCTAGGACCCACTAGCATGCCTTACGTGTTGTACCTGTAATCCTACATGTAATACTAAACTGCTAATATAATTGAAATCGTAATTGAATATCTAAAGAAGACTAGAGTTCATTTTCTTAATCATCTAGAAAGAGAATTGATTCCTCTGTGGATAATTGTGTACCTGGTAGGGTTGTATTATGGAATATCATTAAACTTGGCAAATGAGTTTCAAAACAAAGATTTAAAAGCAATATTACATGTTCCTTTAAGAAGAATTTTACCACTTTCCTGAGAAAAAATTGCTTCTTGATAAAAATACGAATTTTTTATGTGGAAATGTGTACATATGAGCACCTGAGTCGCAGGTATGATTCGCGAGCAGGCTAGCCTTATTATTTGTATTTATAACTGCATCGCATGATCGATTCGCGAGCGGGGAAGATAGATGCATCTATGTTTCGAGTTGTTCAACCCTCGGCAGTGCACAGTTTATTATTGTTGGTCCGCTCCATTCGACCCTCAGCATTGCTTGCGCATGATATTTACTGTGTAGTTGCTATGATTTTTGCATGATTACTGGCCTGGGATTTTAATTTGTCAATTGAAATGATAGAGATTTAAAATTATTAAAATATTTTGGAAGAAATTTTTCCTCCCCGTTGATTAATTGTTATTTGACTAAACCACCCATGTTGATTAATTGTTATTAATATGAAGAAGATATAAAGTGTTAAATGTGAACGGAGTTGATAATATTTATTCCTGTTTTTAATAAATTGCCTATGATAATCATGCTTAGTGTCATACTTGAATATTCTAAATTGACCTTTAGCAAGTGTCCAATTTGACCTCTCGCCACTACCTCTCGAAGGTTAGGCGGGCGATGTACTGATTACACGTTATTTTTGTACTCATGCTACACTTGTTGTGCATTTTATTGCACAGGTACTTTCATAGCAATGTGGAGGATTCGGAGACTTAGGCGAGATGTATCATCCGGAGGCGATCCGCAGCTGACAGAGTCTCCCTTGTATTGTATTTATTTTCATTTTAAATTTCCTTGTCCAATTTGTATTTCGGATAGGCTTTGTGATGATTGTATAAATTCTTAGAAATTGCTCATGTACTTGTGACACCAGGTTCTGGGATGTGTTGGGACATAATTGCTAATATGGAATATTCAAACTATCGTTTTACTCGACAGATTTTATTTAGTTAATATGTAATAAAGTGAAAGGAAATGCTTTTCATAAATGTTAAAAACAGGACATTGTTTCAATTAATTAATGATTGGCTTGCCTGGCAATGATGTCCAGCGCCATCAAGACCTTATGGATTTTGGGTCGTGACAACATGGTATCAGAGCTCTAGGTTCCCGTAGGTCTCACGAGTCATGAGCAAGTCTAGTAGAGTCTTGCGGATTAGTACGGAGACGTCTGTACTTATCTTCGAGAGGCTATAGGGATGTTAGGAATACTTCCCTTCTTGATTCCTCATCGTGCGATCAATTCCCTTAAGGCTTATGCCTAAGTTTATTCCTACTCAATCTTACACGTCGCGAAGCGCTTGCTATGAATCGGGAAAATTGAGGAATTGAATGGTGCTATGGATGTAATTCGATATGTTTCCTTGTGTAATTGGTTGGGGCTGTTGTTATGGCCCTGCAAAAGAATAATATGTTGTTTCAGCTCATTAGCTGTGTTTCTGAGAGCGTTAAGGCTATGCTCATGTAGTGATGATGCTCGCGATTGGTTATCATGTGATGTCGATATGATGATAGAATGCTTGCCCGTATGTTGGGGGTGATGAATGGTTTGAAAGGAGGTCTTCTTAGAGCGTGATTTCGAGATTTCGGTATTTTAGTTCCGTCAGAGGAAAGGCATTTGGATTATGAAAGGTCCGGTTGGGGTTGGTAAAGTAGTAAGACTTGGTGTCTTCAAGTGAGGTGGGATATGCACCTGTGACGTGAAGTCGTTGTCATTGATCGAATGGAATGTGTTAAGTTTGTCGGTGCTATGGTTTATTCGGTTGCGTGGGGTCAGAGTATTGAAGAATGCGATTGGCAGAGACCGTGAGGTGCGGTGGTTCAGTACCGGATAAGTGTTGATAATGAAGGCAGCTAGATAAAGATGATCTTCGGAGAGCTTGAAGTCGTGGTGATCTGCTGGTTTGAGAGCTACAGAGAATGATCCTGAAGTGAGGCTAGGTGGTGGTTCCATTTCTAGGAGGCCAGGTGTAAGAAGCGGGAGTCGATCAGTCGCAAAGTGGGGGAGCGGCAGCATAGCTTGGGATTAGGAGATATTGTCGCGCATTTTATAGATGTCCATGAGGAGCGGACGGACTAGTAAAGTTGGTGAATGGGAACAGGCTTAGGATGGGATATTGATGTTGTAGAGGGTGTGCAGTACGGCGTCGTTGGAAGGTGTCAGTTGGTGATTTCCACAAGTGGGTTATCTCCTGTGAATAGGTTAGCGGTGGCATGGTTGGCAAGTTTTGGCGGGGGATTCTAGTGGCTATTCGGTAGGAAGCAGAATTTGTGAATGATGCTAGAGAATTTGAGTACTTAGGGAGTGCTAGCAAGAGAATTTGGAAGAACTGGATGGATTGGTTGAGCAAGATCATGTTAACAAAGGAGAAAGGATCTCGGCAGGGTCTAGAGTGGTGCAAGGAGCAACTTCGGGCTAAGTGGGGGAGTCCCACCATCTGCAGTTGGGTTGTATCATTGTCTTCTCATGGGGTTGCGGATTATCGGCGTGTTGGCAAGTTATCGCAGCTAAGGGAAAGGAGTAAAATGGTGATTATGTGTGGGATTTGATGAATGCGTGCAAAAGTTGGCCCTGTCGGGCCAGGGTTAGGTTTTGGAAGATTCAGAATTTTGCTTAAGGCATAGGTGAGTTGTCAGGGTAGTGACTCAGTCACGTGCTTCAAGGAAAAGGGTGTTCATGTGCTAGAAGAGCCTTGGAGTTGATTGTATTCGGGGCCAGTCAGAGTGGGTGACTCTCAATAGCGATCCTAGTGAGTTCAAAAGTTAAGAATCCGGCGTTTAAAGGGTTTCAGGCAGCAGTATGATCGGGAATCGAGCTTTTGCCGAGTGATTTCTGAGAAAAGGGAAGATGGTTGGAATGTTCTATGATATGTTTCAGCGTGTAGTATAGTATTGGAGGAGTGAGAGAAATGAGCTCCGGATTGTAGAAAGATTATCATGAGGGTATGAGACGGGTTACGGGATTTAGGCAGCATAGTCTCGTGAATCAAGGTCACTCGGGATGAGTGAGGTTTGGGTTTTCTATGAGTTGAAGGAAGTTGCTATTATTCCTGAGGCAATTGAAGATGATAAAAATGATAGATTGATTAGCCATGGTTGAAATGGCACATTTGCGGCAGTGATCAGTTCCTTTGATGTGATTAAGTTAGGCATGTGGTTTGTGCCGGTGTGTGTGCAGGGCTTGTCGGCCATCATAATGGATTTCATGTGGGAGCATTTGAGTGTTATGGCATGTCAGGTGTAGGCGGATCCCGGAAGGGTTATGGTGGTATAGACTACTACTTAAGGATTTGCATGTTGGTTTGTGGGAATTCACTCGTGTGTTGAGATGGTACTCCTGAATTGAGTTAAGTAAAAGGTTTCTATATGATGAAGTGTTCACCCTATTGGTGGTTCAAAATTTATGATGGAATTCTTGCACTACCTCATATTGGAATGTTAGGTGCGGTAAGCAGTATGTAACTGGGAGTAAGAATCGAGATTGCGGTTCGGTGTTAATAAGGAAGTCATGAACTCGGAAGAGAAAGAAAAAGAGATTAGAAAGTTCAGAGTCAGCTGGTGTTATCTTCAGTGTCACCTGAGATCGATATTCGGTGAAAAGGGCTTTGTACCCTGGTCATGGGTTCTTGATTTGCTTTACAACATTAGTGTAGTCGGTGCCTTGTGTGGAAGGTCGTGGAAGCATGACCGCGAAAAGATTGTATAGATGTGACAGGTAGTCACTTGATGGATTGAAGATTTGAACTGAGTTTAAAGAAGTGCAATATTGCTTAATTGAGAATTTATGCCTGGAAGGCATTCAGTTCATTTGGTTATGGATTGTGGGGTGTTTGTCCCGGCTATGATGGTTGTTCTTGTGTACTATGAGAGTAAGTGGGTTAATATGGACCCACGTAAAAGCTATTAACTTAGTTTGGTGCGAGCAAGGTAGACTCGATGTTTGTGGATTGATTTAAATATGATTATGGGCTCCGTATGAGCCAGGCATGTTCATTTCAGTAGAGCGTTTTTCATGGGAAAGGTATTAGAACAGCAGATGTTGCTCCGTCTTCGTCAAATTTATGTGTTATTATAATTGTGTCGTGTGAGTTATGAAACGACTTGATAATTTCCTATGTGTTTAGGTTCCGCGTAGTGGGGGATGTTATGTGAGCAGGATAGCTCTTGAGATCCAGAGTGTGTGTGTATATATATATATATATATATATATATATATATATATATATATATATATATATATCGCACCTCAGTTGTGCTTAAGTTTTGTAGCCTACGGCTTTATCAATCTCCCTAGGATGGTATTAAGCACTTAGAGTGCTTATGATCGATATTCAGTAATTTGTAATAGTGAGTAAACTAGCTCCGTATATATATCTTCTTACATAAATTTTATGTGTGGATCGGGTGGCATGTCGCCACGGGTATGTTATTCGAATCGGGCTGCACGCCGCAACAGTATGATGATGAATAAGGTTTCTATAATTATTCTTTCTTACGTTCCATTTCCTATTTTCTGAGAAAAAAAATTCATATTAGTTGCGTGAGTTGAATAGTCCCTTCCTGAGTCATTTCTTATTATCATGTTCGAGCTATGGCCTATTGGCGCGATGTGGTATCATGTGAGGTTGTTGGTCATGTTTGGGGTGATTTGTTGTCTGAGCAGTTCATACTGGGTGAGACGAGATTTTCGGATTAGGGATCAGTGAGATAAGGTTATGTGAAGTGTATATTAAAGAACAAATACCATTATTCAGGTTCATAATGAGGTGATGATTCTAGTCAAGATGAGGTATTTAGTGATTTGTTAACTCTACAGTTGGGTACGGATTTCTACACATCTCCTCCGTTGTGATGGTATCGTCAGCATTATAGAAGGATGTACGTATATATGTGTATATATATATATATATATATATATATATATATATATATATATATATATATATATATATATATCATGAGGTGCATTGGGAGCATCAGATTCGTGGAATTTCGGGCTATTAAGGTTCAGGGAACATCATTGTGGTTAGATGATGAGTTATGCGGTGCATGGTGTTGATTCCGCAAAAGTATGCAGTCATGTTCTGGTATATCGGGTGGTGGATGATACGGTGTTTACGTATTGGAACTAGGCCTGGCAGAGAATTTCAAGTGTTGGGACTAGGTTCTAAGCTTATTATATGGATAAAAGAAGAAATCTTCAGATTTGATCAAGCTAATGTACTCAACTGGGTTGTGGTAGCACGGGCAGGTGCTCGAGGTGTTAAACAGTGATTTCAGATAACTCCAGAGCAGTTCTTAGCACGTTCGAGGACGAACGTCTGTTTAAGTGGGGGAGAATGTAACGACCCGACCTGTCGTTTTGAGCTCTAGTGCGTCGTTCAGCGGTTTGAGGTCGTGAGCAGCTCCATTTTAGGTATTATGACTTGTAGGTGTGGTCGGAATTGAATTTCAGAAAGTTTAAGAGTTGGTTTGGAAAGAAAATTCTCATTTCAGAAGCCTTAAGTTAGAAGAATCAACTAAGATTGGAATTTTGAGTAAACGACCTCCGAATCAGGATTTGAAGGTTCCAGCAGGTTCGTATGATGATTTCGGACTTGGGCATATTTGGATAACCCGGGAGCATTTCGGTGTATATTGTGGAAGTCAACATTTTTGAAGGAATTTTCTAAGTTTGGCTTGAAGCGCATTTCAGTGATGTTGATGTCCGTTTGGGATTTCGAGTCTGGGAATAGCTTCGTATGGTGATTCTGGAGTCGAGAGCGCGATCGAAAGTGAATTTGGATGTCCGTAGGTCATTTTGAAGTCATTTGGCTAAAGATAGAAATTTGAAAGTTTTTACAAATCCGACCGGAAGTGGAAGTTTTGACGTTGAGGTCGCATTGCGATTCCGGAAGTTGGAGCAGGTCCGTATTGTTGAATATGACTTGTGTGCAAAATTTGGGGTCAATCGGACGTGATTTGATAGGTTTCGGCATCGGATGTAGAAGTTGGAAATTTCTAAGTTCATAAAGTTGGGATTTGGGTGCGATTCGTGGTTTCGATGTTGTTTGATGTGATTTGAGGCCTCGAGCAAGTCCGCATTATATTTTGGAGCAGGTTGGTATAATTGGACGGGGTCCCGGGGGCCTCGGGTGGATTCCGGGTGGTTAACGGATCAAGTTGAGAGTTTGGAGAAGGCTGAAATTGCTGTCATCTGGTGTGACCGCACCTGCGAGGATTTGGCCACAGGTGCGGAGCCGCAGGTGCGGCTATGGCACCGCAGGTGCGAAGGATTGATGGTCCGGCTAGGAGCGCAGGTGCAATGGTATTTCCGCACCTGCGAGTTATGTGGTGCAGGTGCAAGGTTGGGTTGAGTTGAGGAAAAGCCGCAGGTGCGGAGGTTTGGTCGCACCTGCGGAATCGCAGGTGCAAGAGTTTGATCGCAGGTGCGAAAAATGGCCTAGGCAGAATGTTTTAAAACCGAGAATTTGTGGCCATTTCTTCATTTCTTCTTTGGTTTGGTCGATTTTGGAGGAGCTTCAAGAGAGGATTTCTTCATGCAATGTCAAGGTAAGTAATCTCTTCATGTTTTTAAAGTTAAATACAAGTATATGCATGGAATTAGACATGAAAATTAGTAGGAGAATTGGGAAATCTTGAAGAAAATCTAGAAATGGTGATTTGGATTTTTAGCCACGAATTTGAGCATGGAATGTAGAGTAAATTGTATATTTGATCTAGTAAGGCCATGGGTAGAATATATCTTCGAGAAATTTTGGATTCCGGGCACGTGGGCCCGAGAGCATTTTGGTCATTTCACTAAGCGGGGTTGGGAATTATATAATTTGGAAGTGTTGCAAATATTAGAGTATATTTTCATTGATTTGTCTTTGTTTGGATAGTTTTAGGGCGTTGTGCGTCCGTTGGAGTCGTCGGAAGGACTTGGAAGCCGGTTATGGAATTTCGGAGCGAGGTAAGTCTCCTTTCTAACTTTGTGAGGGGGAATTGTCCCCCTAGGTGGATTAATTAAGTATATGCTATTATCTTCGGGGGCTACGTACGCACGAGGTGACGGTAGTCCGTGCGTATCTACTATTATGCCATGTTTGGGTAGTCTAGGACCCACTAGCATACCTTACGTGTTGTACCTCTAATCCTGCCTGTAATACTAAACTGCTAATATAATCGAAATCGTAATTGAATATCTAAAGAAGACTAGAGTTCATTTTCTTAATCATCTAGAAAGAGAATTGATTCCTCTGTGGATAATTGTGTACCTGGTAGGGTTGTATTATGGAATATCATTAAACTTGGCAAATGAGTTTCAAAACAAAGATTTAAAAGCTATATTACATGTTCCTTGAAGAAGAATTTTACCACTTTCTTGAGAAAAAACTACTTCTTGATAAAAATACAAATTTAATATGTAGATATGTTTACATATGAGCACCTGAGTTGCAGGTATGATTCGCGAGCAGGCTAGCCTTATTATTTGTATGTATAATCGCGTCGCATGATCGATTTGCGAGCGGGGCAGATAGATGCATCTATGGTTCGAGCCATTCGACCCTCGGCAGTGCACAGTTTATTATTGTTGGTCCGCGCCGTTCGACCCTCGGCATTGCTTGCGCATGATATTTACTGCGTAGTTGCTATAATTTTTGCCTGATTACTGGCCTGGGATTTTAAGTTGTCAATTGAAATGACAGAGATTTAAAATTATAAAAGATTTTGGAAGAAGTTTTTCCTTCCCGTTGATTAATTGTTATTTGACTAAACCACCCATAATTAATATGACGAAGATATAAAGCGTTAAATGTGAACGGAGTTGATAATATTTATTCCTATTTTTAATAAATTGCCTATAATAATCATGCTTAGTGTCATACTTGAATATTCTAAATTGACCTTTTAGCAAGTGTCTAATTTGACCTCTCACCACTACCTCTCTGAGGTTAGGCGGGCGACTTACTGAGTACACGTTATTTTTGTACTCATGCTACACTTGTTGTGCATTTTATTGCACAAGTACTTTCTTAGCAATATGGAGGGTTCGGAGACTTAGACGAGTTGTATCATCCGGAGGCGATCCGTAACTGACAGAGTCTCCCTCGTATTGTGCTTATTTTCATTTTAAATTTCCTTGTCCAATTTGTATTTCGGACAGGCTTTGTGATGATTGTATAAATTCTTAGAAATTGCTCATGTACTTGTGACACCGGGTTCTGGGATGTGTTAGGATATAATTGCTAATATGGAATATTCAAATTATCGTTTTATTCAACAGATTTTATTTAGTTAATATGTAATAAAGTGAAAGAAAATGCTTTTCATAAATGTTAAAAACAAGAAATTGTTTCAATTAATTAATGATTGGCTTGCCTGACAATGATGTCCGGCGCCATCACGACCTTATGAATTTTGGGCCGGGACACCTACTTTCTTTTAGAGTTTTAAATGAAAATTTTTGAGATGAGAAGAAATATAAGACTCAAGAAAAGGGATTAAATTGAGAGTGTTTGGATGATGTCATACGAAGATTACTGAAATACAGATAGGTTTACCTAGATTATAAGAGTGTATGGGGTATAAATTTATTTTTTTTGTATATATTTTTATTGATTAACACGATAGACACGTGCCGCACGTACACTAAAAACTAGTAAACTAAAAAGTCGATAAATGGATAATGAACTTATAATTTTTGACTAATTTTAACTTGTAAACATTATTTATCAAATGCAATGATAAGTTAAAAAGAGGCCTATAAGTTGGTCTTATCAAACACCATTTATTAGTGCAAAATTAATAGGGCGAATTTAAAGTTATGGGGTTGTAAATTGTTTTAGGTTTATGAAGTATCATACTTTTCTACTTTATACCTTGACAAATGAAGGGAATAAACAAAAAAGAAAAAAAAATAGAGTATAAAAAAATTAAAGCGGGTATCAAACAAAGTTTGGTTGTTTAATTTTAAAGTATCTACTTGAACGTATAATTTAATCTTACAATAGTATAATTTTTAAAAGATGTAGCTTATAATTCGTACAAAATAATGATCGATTTATTATAAGACTTTGCCTAATTAAGAAACAGAGAGGAGATACCTTCTTCAAACTGAAATGGAGGTAACACAAATTAACACCATAATCAAATGCAACATGTGAATAAAAAAATTAACTACTGGGTTATTTAGTAGTGGACATTTTGGAGTATTTTCTCTATTTTATCATTTTATGTAGACGACATAAAATCTAAATTAGAAAGTTGAGAGTAACGCTATGCTATTAAACTTGTACAAAGACCAGCTTTCCTCGTATTTCAATTAAACTTGCCAGAAAAGCACATGCATTCAAAGAAATTCCTGTCAGTTTGTTTAGTACGCACAAGAGAAGTAGAATTACTGCTCCCTTTCAGCTGCACCACATGCTCCTTCTTAATCTCTTTGCCTTCATGACTAACGACTTTAACTTGACAGGAATTGGGTGCATTCTTTTGAACAAATTCTCCAACTCCATGTCCCTTCTTCACTCGTCTGTAACGAAAATAAAAACTTTTTTAGTTGTACAAATTCCAACTTATACAGATCAAATTGGACAACAGAGAAGTATGTTTACATGGTGGAAAGTGATCGCTTGGTTCCAATCACAAGGCTTGTAACGTTGACGATGGTGATTAGATCAAGTAATGTTTTGGCTGGTGATTTGCTCTCCACAAGTACAGTATCTACTGGTACCTGCATTGATTATTCCCAGTTAATCCGTAAATTGTCAACAAGAATCAACCTTTGATTTGACAGAAATGCACCTACCTTGGCATCATTGCATAGGCGGATGTATTTTTCCAACAGATTTTTCCTCCTATTACTCTCTTGATTCATGTACGCTTGCACCTGCTCTCTACTCAATTGGCTTTTTGATAATTTCCCAACTTTCAAAGCAAAATTCAAATTGTTAACAAGTCCTTAGTTTTTGTTGCTTTTTCTTCATTAATATTTCACTCTTTTGCTATAGTTTGTTCAAGAACCACGGAAATTTTAGTTGGAATACAAATGACAAGCAATTTCTTATCTCAACTAATTGACAAAGGACCAGATACATTGTGACATAACCTATGCTTCTTGTCAAGGTAGGCAACTTGTAGTTTTGTCGTTAGCTACTACGAGGTCAGAAGCACCATACTTTGGGTTGACTCACCTCGACAGAAATTAAACAAATATATGAAACAATTAAGAGGTAAAAACTAGCATAGGGTATGAGTAAACAGTGACGGCGCATCCAATGCTTCCGGGTCCGGACTGGGACTCGTACTCGAGGTCCCTACCGGCGAAGTTTCTTTTACTTTTAAAATTATTCAGGGTTTCATCTCAACAGTTGAATCACAAACCACTATTATTTTTCCAAATTAACTCATTTATCTATGATCAGGATGCCGCAATCAATAGCCGTATGCAGAATTTAGCACAAGTATTTTGACCTATTATCATAATCCGGCATGTACACGGGTTTGAGTTTAGAGTTTTAAGACTTTACTTATTATCTTACATTGATGTTTATTTTTCAAGTGGCGTCACTCTAGTCACATAAGCAAGGCATTGAGTCAGAATATTAAATTAAATGTCCTAATCATGTACTCCTAACTAAAAAATTATTCGTATTCTCAGATTCCTACTTTTGCTTGATTTGCTGATTATCCAAAATTAACATTCCCCTGATTCTTCAATACATCATTCTGTAAAGCTGTAGTAATCAGGGGGGGAAAAGTAGTGAAGACACAGTACGAAAAAGTAACACAATTTTCCTATGTGTGTGCTACTGTTTTGGATGAAGCATCAAATTCACGTTAAATTGATAAATGGAGTAACAATTACCTGGTGAAGGTATGTAAGTAATAGGAGGAAAAATATGGACAAGGCAAATGCGAATTCCCGGGGAGATGGCATGATCAAGTGTCCATTGAAGAACATGCAAGTCATTTTTGCCAACAGCTACATAAACATCATTCGTTATTCCTCCACCTTCTTTGTTGCTTACTTCACTCTTGCTATCTTCATCAATCTCTTCGATTTCCCAAGACATCTCTTCTCTAAATCTTGATGCTACTACTATTCAAGCAGTGAATTATACTCCCCCATCTCTTCCAGTCCAAAAAGGGAAAAAAGAAATGGCTTAGTGGGGACTGAGGATAAATATTGTGGACTTAAAAAAAGGGAGAAGATATGGAAGAAGGAAACAAATATTAAATGCTTACGGAATTGGCCGATTATGAAGAAAACAAACAAAGGTCGTCGCTATCGAAGACACAAAGTAAGGAAAAAGGTTTTGATTCTTTCTTTTGTCAACATTTGCAGGCTTTTGAATATGTCACATTCTATGTACCAACTGTGCATGCCTTTTATGTAAAAAGAAAATTTGCTTTTCTATTTCTCAAGCGTAACATGCTTCTCCTTGCTATTTTCTCTTTGGACCGACCTCAGATAGCGATCTTAGAGGCAATGAAACCATCTAGTTTGTTTTTAATGCGAATTTAAGCTTTTTGCACGAGGTAAAGTGTTTTTCGACCATATCATGATTCATGATGTGCTACAAATGCAAACCAATGGCTACTACTTACTATCCATTGATTTTCCTTCCAATATGCCATATTTTTTTTTTCCCGTAAGATTCAGGAAAATATATTAGCTAACTAATAAAATAAGACTTACTCATCTGAGTTTTTCTTTTTCTTTTTCTTTTTCCTTTGATCAGGTAAAAGTTTAAATTTCATTTCTTAGCGATTTCAATTATATACTCCTGCTTCTCGGTCTAACTTGGACTAATCCTTTAGCGGGCAAGAAATTCTTACTAACCAGACAGAAAGTAAGTTTCCACTCACTACCAAAGAGCTACTAAATAGCACCAAGAAGGTGCTTAAACTGTATGACAAAAGTAATCACCAGTGTAGCACATTTCCAAATGCTGTGTTTCATCAACCACCTGGCGTATGCTCAGTAGCTATTGTTCATCTGTTTCCAAATGCTATTATTAATCTGAGTTTCCAGTTAAGCTTTCTGTTGTAGAAGTTTTAGATATGCAGGGAGACATATTTTGGTGCGAACGTCACACTCACAGATTTTTATAATCATCTAACTGAGCTCATATTAGTACACCATAGTTTTTGGGGTAATCTAATTACCAACCACATTGTAGGACCATCTCAAAAAATATTTATGCTAGCGCAACTAGAAGCAAAAATCAGTAATTCACTGTGCTGTCTTGTTAACAAGAGCTCTACCAGTTCCTCCCTGTCTATAATGGGTCTGGTTCCCTCAATGAACAAATTATAGTCAACCAGTTAGAGTAGAGGCTATCTTTTTGGATCTCTTTCCCATCTACATGCGGACAAAGGTCAGACAACATAGGCTGTAGCAATAGTGGAGTGGACCATGTATCCACTACTGCAAATTGGTTCATCTGTTGTAATGAATAGATATGCTGATAATAGCATCCACTCAGCAAGCAAAAAAGAAAAAGATATATTCCCATTTTGAAAGCCATCACAAATGTCATAAGTTGATGGCATCATTATCCATCACCATCAATCTCACATAAAACAGGTCTAACTAGTTATTATATGAGAATTGATTCCAAAATTGATGGATGGTGCAGAGCGCACAATAATTTCTGGGAGCAACAGATACCACTGTTAATATAGAGCAACACTTAACAGTTTGTAAGGTAGAAATATTTTTCAAGCTAATATTTGTGGAGTTTTATTGTATAAGGGGGTTAACTGTATGATCTTGAAATACAAGGGATGTATTTTGCATTTGACTCATATTAGAAGGGTGTTCAAAATAATTTACCACACTATATATATAGAAACTCGTTACATTCCATGTATAGAGTCAATTTTTCTTAAAAGATGACTAAAATTCCCTATTTCCTCCTTAAATTGCTACTTGTCTTGATATTTGCTGGATGGGTATCACTTTGGCTTCTCAAGCCCACGCAGCTATGGACTAAAAGTTGGAAGATTGCAGAAGCAAAGGCATCAACCTCATTCTTAACCCAAGCTGGTGAGGTTCTGAATTCCAACCTCAAACTATTTTAGATGTATAGGTTTAACTTCAAACTCACCATTTACCTATACAAGAAATGTTAATGTAATGTCCTGTTCAATGTTAATCCCCTCCAAAATAGTGAATGTTTTCTTTTCCTTTTGAGGTCCTGCAGGTCTTAATTTTGCTGTCTACACCTTCCCTGTTATTGCTATAGCTATAGTAGGTTTTATGTACTTGGAACTGAAACAAAAGGAACCTACCAGCAGGTATGCTTTTTACCTGCAGTATATATATAAGCATACTAATGTTTAATATAGGCACTTTCATGCAAATATGTGCTGAATTTGGTTGACAGGAAAGGAAGATCTTCACTATCTGTTCTTTCCAATCCACTAGTTGTGAATAGGTATATAGGAATTCTGTCTGGGTTTGAAATCCTTGCTGTATCTCTATTCGTCATCTTTCTAGCATGGACATTCTACGCTCGTATCTCCAGTGACTTCAAGAAGATGATACCAATTAAATCATTTACTTTGCCCGTGTAAGTATATTCCTATATTCCCATGCAAATATTATAGCATCATCTTCAACACAAGTATTAGAGTACTCTCTGATAATATTTTCCAACTCGACCATTTCCAGATGGCAATACAGAATCTTTAGAGTCGCAACAAGGTGTGGTTTATTAGCAGAAGCCTGCCTAGCTCTTCTTCTTCTTCCCATCTTGAGGGGGATGTCAATATTTCGATTACTTGGCATCCAATTTGAAGCTTCCGTGAGATACCACATTTGGCTTGGGACAGCAATGATATTATTTGCCACTTTACATGGTGGAGGTACTTTTCTAATCTGGGGTATGAAACATCGCATTGGAGATGAGGTAACCTCATGTAATCATTTGAACATTACTTCCTTTTTCAATTTAGTTTGAACATATGTATCTAAGCTTTGTTACTAAGTCCTTTTTTGTGGAAAATTATAGATGTGGAAATGGCAAAAGGTAGGGCGTATTTACCTTGCTGGGGAGATCAGTCTTGTTACAGGATTGGTCATCTGGATCACATCACTTCCACAGATCAGAAGGAAACGATTCGAGATCTTCTATTATACACATCATTTATACATAGTGTTCATACTATTTTTCCTGCTTCACGCTGGAGATCGCCACTTTTACATGGTTTTCCCTGGCATTTTTTTGTTTTGCCTTGACAAGATACTCCGAATAATTCAATCAAGGCCAGAAACGTATATTCTTTCTGCTCGAATCTTCCCTTCCAAAGCCATAGAGTTGACACTGCCAAAAGATCCAAGTACAAAATCAGTAATCTCTCTCCAATTTAACAGCTTAGGTGCTTTCTTAATTCTTGACTGGGCCTAAATAAAACCTAAACATCCTATTTCAGGGTTGAAGTATACACCTACAAGTGTGATTTATGTCAAGATCCCAAAGATTTCAAATTTTCAATGGCATCCTTTTAGCATAACTTCTAGCTCCAAAGTCGATAAAGACACTATCTCTATTTTGATCAAAGCTGAGGGACGGTGGACCAGCACTCTCTATAATATGCTACGTTCAAAGCCTGATGCAGAAGCTGATGGAATGAGGTTTTTTCACGTAGCAACAGAAGGCCCTTATGGACCTTCATCAATGGACTTTCTAAGGTAAAGGAAATGATGTTATTTCATGTTTGATTTTAGACCAAGTTATCTATCATATTTTCCCATATATAATTAGTTGTTGAATCTTTTGCAGATATGATAGTCTACTTCTAGTTGCAGGTGGAATTGGGATTACACCATTCTTCAGCATTCTGCAAGAAATTGCCTCAGCAAGAAGTAACAAAAATGTATTACCTGTAAAAGTACAGCTTGTCTACACCATAAAAGATTCCCAAAGCATCTGCTTGTTAGATCCAGTTCTACCGCAGGTTTTTGATGTAGAACAAAGTCATCTACAACTGAAAGTGTTTGTCACACGGGAACACCAAGCCAACAGATCCCTACGTGAAGTGCTAGATGAGGTCTCTAAAATACAAACCATTCATCTCGCCAACAAGCGTTCTGGTTATGCAGTATATGGACTTGAGAACTTGCGATGGCTGGCCGTCCTCCTTTTGTTGGTGTCTATCATTTTTCTAGCATTCCTTAGCATCTTCAACCATATTATTATCAGACCTAATAAAAAGTCATCCGAACAGAAAACTGCTTCCTCAATAGTAGACGTTCTTCTCATATGCTCATTTGCATTAGCACTAATATCCAGCACCGTAGTGGCTACCTTATGGAGATGGAAGAGGCTAAGTGAAGAAATTCCACCATTTTCTGAAAAAGAAAGAAAACCAATGAAACCAACAGAATCAAACAGAGGTTTTGATCAACATGAAATCCATTTTGGAGCAAGGCCAAACTTTAAAGGTATGTGCCAAATACATTCATGTCCTTGTTTAAACTTCAAACATTCCAATCTATTGGCATTCTAAGATGTCGAAAATCAAACAGATATATTTTCCCAGTTTGCTAATGAATCCAAGGGATCCAATATTGGTGTCTTCGTTTGTGGGCCTGAGACAATGAAAGAGTCCGTAGCTACAACTTGCCATCAATATTCCCAGACTTGCCAAAGCAGAGGACAAGAACAAAAGCCATCCTTCAGCTTTCAGTCGTTAAATTTCACTCTGTAATAGTCTTTGTGAACAATGGTCGAACACATTGTCTAGGAATAAACTAAATAAAGTCTTTGGCCTTTATAATCAAGTACTATCAACAAAGTACAGGTTTCAGTACCCTGTTGCTGAATGTTTCAAGGGATATCCCATTCATTAACACATCTTGCATTTGAGTGTAACCATATATGATAAAATAATATGTAAAACAAAACTGATTGTGAAAGCAAAAACAAAAAGTTTTAAGAGTCTGTCAGAGAGCCAAGAGATCACCCCAGACCTACGATAGGCCTGAGAACGATCCTCTACTGCGCAGAGGCCCAAGAGCCACCACCAATGCTGTTAATCACGCTCTGATCCTCATGGCCACACTTCATCAACCAGACTTGGTTTTCTGTCTCCTTAGAACTCAAGGAATCAGTGGTACGAGCCTATAGAACAGATCCTGTTCAAGTAAGGTCGTGCCCAAGAAGTTCTCTAGTTAACCTTTTAAACAGTTAATTGGGAACTTCAACTAGCGATGTGGTATAAGTTTTCATTCGCTTATAATAGAACGTGTCATTAACTAGCAAAACCAATGAGATCTGCTCCCATTTTCCCATCAAGTAATTGATAAATGAATACTAAAAGAAAAAGTTTACGTTGTCGTTCTTGGTTTTTACGGAATACAATCAATTGCTGGACATGGAGCATTAATTTTAATTAAAATCATCCCAAAAGTTAGGCTCCATAACATTTCTTATTATTATACCCTTTTGTTTTACGTTACCATTTCAAAGGTCAAGTCAAACCAAAACCCACCACCTCTCCCCCAAGATTTAATAGGCGTTTAGCCATAAGTTTTGGAATATTTTTTTTTTCATATATATATATATTTGTTTATAGAATTAGTGTTTGGGAGATTTTCAAATCCCAAATATAACTTATAACCTTTTTTGGGGTCAAATCATGACCATTTGAGACTTTATGAAAAAAAAAAAAGGACTTTTTGACATGTCAAAACTTGCTCCAAAATTCATGTCCAAACAAATTTTCAACTTCAAATCAAACTTCACACAAGGGAAAAGCTTTAAATTTTTTACCCTTAAAATATGCGAAATCATTGATAAAAAATTTCTTCCATTAATCATTGAGGCCAAACTAGATTTGCCCTTGTAGTAACCTTTGACGCATATAGACATTCGAAAATTGCCACGGACGTGCACCTAGTTTTAGGTTGTGCATGAGCATGGCTGTTTGATTATCTGAGTAATGGTTGTGATCTCTCTTTCACAGTAACGAGTTTGAATTGCACATGCATAACTATTTGCAACTGATGCTAAGTTTAGAGTTCAATAGCTTGTACGAAGAATACAAAAAATCAATCCTTCCATTTGTACAACAAAGGAAACAAAAATGCAATACAATATCTACACAGCCGATAGTAGTTCTGATTCTTGCGACAAGTACTTATCTCCTTCCTCACTTGCACTACTGCTTCTATCTTTCATGCTGCTGACAGTAGGTGTTAATTCAGCTAGCAATTCATTTTGTGTTGCCTCCACATTCTCACCTAGCAATACAGCAACCACCTCTCTCATAGTAGGTCGTCGGAGAGGATCCGGGTGACAACAAGTTAGGCCTAGTTTCAACATAGCTTCCATTTCGTCCTCCGAATATTGCCCCCTAATCCTATCATCTGCTGCCTCACACAATCTCCCTTCCCTGTACTTTTGTCTAACCCAATCAATCAACACTTCCTCTTCCTCCACTACAAACCTTGTGTCAATCGGCCTTCGCCCGCACGCCACCTCCAACACCACCACCCCAAAACTATAAACATCGCTAGCTGCAGTTGGTGTAGCCCTTGTCACAACTTCAGGTGCCAAGTACCCTAATGTACCTACCACTCTAGTTGTATTTGGCACACCACCATGAGTATACAACTTTGCTAACCCAAAATCACCCAATCTCCCTCTCATTTCACTATCTAACAAAACATTGCTAGATTTAATATCCCTATGTACAACCACTTGTTCCCAACCATGATGTAAATAGTTCAAACCCTCAGCAACATCAGCTAGGACCCTCCTCCTGTCTACCCAATTCATAACCTTCTCTGGCTTATCAAATATCCATTTATTCAGACTTCCATTAGGCATATAATCATACACAATCATAAGTTCATTCCCTTTCCTACACCACCCTCTCATTTGTACTAAATTCTTGTGTTGAAGCCTCCCGATAGTCGATATCTCAGCCATGAATTCCCTAATCCCTTGCCTTGAGTCATGGTTCACACACTTCACCGCCACGTCTGTGTTATTAGATACTGTTCCTTTGTATACTTTACCAAATCCACCAGCCCCAAGTAGCTCATCTTTACAGAACCCTTTTGTAGCTTGGTTAAGCTCTTCATATGAAAATCTATGAGGCCAATACTCGAGTTCCCAGTCCTCAATTACATCTTCTTCCTCTTTACCCCTCCTCTTCCACCAAAACCAATAAAATACATACAAACAACCAATCACAGCCGCTACACAAGCAACTACAATTCCAGCAACAGCACCGGGAGATAACGAAGATGTCGAATTCTCCAGCTGAAAAACAGGCAAATTCGTAGTATTAATATCCCTTGCAACTCCAGAATCACTAAAACTCCAAGCTAAAACTCTTTGTGCCTCAATCCATTGAGTCTTGGAAGCCGAGAACCCAACAAACATATCAGCAGACGTGTAGTTTGCAATTATGGGTTTTTTATAACTTAACATATTCCTAACGGGCCGTGACATACCAGCAGGAGCTATAGTAACATTAATCTCGAATTCAGGCCCATTGAAATCGATCCAAACATGAATATTTTGTCCACTTCGCATATTTAGAGGCACGAAAGAATCACTACCGTTACCAGAAGAATTATAATATCCAGCCGTTTGAGTAATGACAGATTCGATGCTGTTAAGATCAATCCCGACATGGTTTCTATCCGGATCATTGAATTCCGGGTTACGACCCGTATCAAACTCGACGGCGAGAAGTGGGGCCACGGTATGAACGGTGGCGTTAGTGAAAAGTCCAAAGTATTGGCTGGAGAGAGCGTTGGGTGGGGAAGTGGAAGCTGAAAGAACAAAAGCAAGGCCGAAACCGGGACTAGAGGGATCTTGGGGGAGAATAGAGAAGATGAATTGGGTAGAGAAAGAGGAGGAAATGGAAGTGGAATTAGAAGTGGATTTGATAGGAATTGGAGATGGGTAAAAAGCACGGCCACGGGAAAATTGGTTGGAGTCATTGGTGAGGCGGATCACTGGTGGCTCAAGGCGAGCATCGTCGATGAGGTTTAGAACTGGGGTGGAGTTGGCAGTAAAGGAATTGAAGAGAAAATCGAGAGCAGAAATAGATGGGATGATTGTAAGATTGATGAGAATGAATAGTAGTGGTAGCATATTTTCGGATTTGCATTAGAGGAAAGGAAATGGGGAAAGGTGTTAATGACATATTGCTGTTTTCTGTGAAAATGATGAAGATGACTAAGCTCAATCATCCTTTGACTATGTCTAATTATCAAAATCAAATAAACTAATAAAAGCAACTACCGCATTAACCCTTTGCACGAAAGAACACCTACAACAAGAAAAAGTCTCGTACAAGTTTGTTGTAAAATTCATATTTACATACTGCTAGTTTCTTCTACTAAAGTATAAGAGAATTTCACCTTTGCATCAAATTCGGTATTTATCATATAATATTGATTTCGCAGTAAATTTGCGCATAATTAATATATACTCCTGTAATCAATATAATGTTTGGTCTCTAGCATAACATATACGAGAAGCTATATAATATTAAATGTTACATAAGAATACATGTATTAAAAATACTTGAATAAGAGTAATGAAAACTAATTTATTTAAAATTACACAATTCCTATATAATAATTCATGTCTTATTATTCATCGCATAACCTTCTTATGTAACAATTACTTACTATATTATTATTTATGTATGGGTCGAAATCTGATCACGTGAGGACGACTCCAAAAAGGGAGACAAGAAAGTGATTAAGCCGTGATTATGCACACGAGACGCTGTAACGATGAGTGACACGCCATGGCCGAAGTCGAATCGTCAGAAGGTCTGCGGCATAGTACACGCTATGGTGCTTAGGAAGGTCAACCTGAAGCGTCAACAACAGATTACAGTACATCGGTCAAAGACCGTTGGGTAAGGGATAATACCTAGTATATATACAGGGGAAGAGAATGATGGGGGGGAGAGACTTTTCTAATTCTCTCTTCTTCTCTTAGAACCCTCTTTAAGTGAAATCCACGAGTGATTCGAGGAAAAATCCACAACTCTGTTATACCCCTTTGTAACTTTCATCATGGAGATAAGAGAAATATAATCAGCAGCGGTTGATGGGATACTTTCTTGATCTCCTTTATCATATACTATAGAGTGATTTGTATCGATGATTATATTGAGAATACAAATCCATTATTTTTCACTCGACACCTTTTATAATTTTGATAGCTTCGCAAACTTCGCTATTTCCGATTTGTTTTATCCCAAATATTCATCGATCTAGAGTTAATTATCTTTGATTAGGATTTACTCTCTATTTTACTTATTAATACGTTTTAAGAAAAAGGTTAATACTTTTTTAACAAAACAATTTTGCGCCGTCTGTGGGGAATTCCTAGCCAAAGCTTTAGTTCCCTCTAGATCCACCAAACCAACCGAGAATAAAATCCTTATACGAAACCGGAGCTATGCCTGGCTTATACGCAACGCCTACGTCGCGCCACGACAGCAACTCCGACACATCGCGGGCGTGAGCCATCATAGTGGAGTTGTGACTATTAGACATTGTGATGACCCAAGGAGTCATTTTATAAAATTAGACTCCATTCCATGCTTAATAGCCATAAAAAGACTAAAATTAAATATCTCGATTTACGTGCGCAGTCCGGGCATGAAACTGGAAAGCTTTTATGTGAAAATATGAGAAATAGTGATTTTTAGAATTTAAATTTGATAAAAGTGACTTTGGCCAACCTTTTGAGTAAACGGATCTGGATCCGTGTTCCGACGATCCCGGAAGGTCCGCAGTAAAATATGGGACTCGGGCGTGTGCCCGGAAACGAATTCCGAGGTCCCAAGCCTTAGAAATCAATTTTTGAAAGAAATTATTTTGCTGAAATGTTCTTGAATTAAAGAAAAGAAATAATACTAGAAATCATTAGTATCGGATCCGTATTTTGGTTCCGGAGCCCGGTACAGCTTTGTTATGATATTTAGAGGTTAACTGTGAAATTTGGTGAAAAACGGAGTTCGCTTGATGTGATTCGGACATCCGGTTGAGAAATTATGAACTTTAAGAGTTTTTGTTGAAAATGATGAGTTTTGAGGTTTAATTCATAGATTTATATGTTATTTTCATGATTTTATCGCACGAACAAGTCCTTATGATATTTTTAGACTTGCGTGCATGATTTGTTTGGAGCCCCGAGGGCTCGGGTGAGTTTCGGATAGGCCACGGAGTGTTTTACACTTGAAAATAACTGCTGGTTTTCCAATGTATGGTGTCCAGGTTTATGTATTATGCGATTGCATAGGCATAACCGTGATCACATAGTGTAGTCTTCAGGGGTCCCAAGTTTGTGTTGTGTGAACGCATAGCAAGGAGTGTGATCGCACTGCTTCACCAGTGCCCTACTGTGCGACCGCACCAAATGCCATGCGACCGCACTGAGTAAATCAGACCTGGGGGAGGAGAGGTCAGTACACTGTGCAATCGCACCCCTCGCCATGCGACGCAGTGCTCAAATTTTCCTTACCCTGTGCGATCGCACCTCTTTATCCGCGATCGCACAGTTGCCCAGCCCAGCTAATATAAATACCTGTTAAAATCGGGCAGAACCTTTTCTTCTCCAATTTTTCGAGGTTCCTGCCCTAAAAACGATTTTTCTTCAACAATCTTCATCCCCAATTCATAGGTAATCAATTTCAAACCTTGTTCTTTCAATTCCTTATTATTTTGCATCACTTTTAAAGCAAAAACAAAGAATTTTCATGGTAAAAATTTAGGATTTGAGTAGAATTAAGGAGTTTTGTAAAAATTGAATTTTTATATCAATTAAGGTCCGATCAAAACTAATAGCATATTTGGGTTCGTGGGTGAATGAGTAAACGTAATTTGGTCCGAACCCCGAGTTTAGACCAAGCGGACCCGGGGTCGGGTTTTCACTTTTTTTGAGAAAACTTAGGAAAAATTATATTTTTCAATAAAGTTAGTTCCTTTAGCATTAGTTAATGATATTAAGTTACTTTTGATTAGATTCGAGCAAGTTAGAGGTGAATTCAAAAGGAAAAATAATAATTGAGCAATAAGTGGCATGCAGAATTGAGTAAGTGTTTGGTCTAACTTTGGCTTGAGGGAATAGGACTCCCCATTTGTTTGCTATGTGAAATGCATGGTCGTGGTGTATAGGTGTGGTGACGAGTATCTATGCACCACCCAAATTGTTTGTTAAACATGATCCCCTTTCTCGTTCCCCACTTATTTGATCATTGTCTTAACTGTTATATGTTCATTATTGATTCTATGACTATTTGGCCTGGTTGAATTGTTGTTAGTTATTGTTGTGACTATTTGGAAAGAGTATTGGTTGTTTGAGTTGGTTTCATGGTGATATAAACATGGTTGAGAGGTTTGGTATTTTTGTATGAACTAAAGGTATTTATATTTGATATTCCTATTGGTTTTATGATTGAGAGATTATTGATGAAGTTATGAGAATAATGCACTTTATTGTTTATAATTGTTGATACAAAAGTATTATGAAAGGCTTGGCCTGAATTTGTGAAATCTTAAATAAATTGATATGATATGTCTGGTGGGAGCGGGTTGCATGCTGCAACAAGGAGTGATAAGTGTGGACAAGTGGGATCGGGTTGCACGCCGCAACATGAGTAATAAGGATGATGAATTAGGGAGGAGCAATAAGGGAGAAAAGGTGGGAGCGGGTTGCACACCGCAACAAGGAGCGATAAGGGAGGACATTTATATTTTTACTGATTTTCAAAGGAAACAAAAATTTGAAACTTTCTATTTTATATTACTATTTTTATATTTTGGCACTACTTTTATTCAAAGTTAAAGTTTGGAATTTTGAAGAGTTATTTGAGAACTGGTTATAGCTGAGTTGATTTATTTTGTTGCTGCATTTATTTATTTATTTATTTGTTTAGACTTCATGCTGGCTTTATTATTTATTGTTGTTATCGATTATATTTTTGAAGCCCGACTTATCCTCGTCACTACTTCGCCGAGGTTAGGCTCGGCACTTACTCAGTACATGGGTTGGTTGTACTGATACTACACTCTGTGCTCTTTTGCACAGATCCAGGTACTAGTCAGCAGTAGAGGATTTCAGGACGACCACCCGATTCATTTGGAGACACGAGGTACATCTGCCGGCGTTCGCAGATTCCGAGAGTCTTCTCCTATTTTTACATACACTGTTTTATATCATTCAGAATAGTTACAATATTTCTTTCAGCCATTATTTGTAGTATTCTTTAGTAGTTCGTGAATTGTGATACTAGACTCTAGGGTAGTTCTAGATTCATTTATATGATTAGTTTCGTGACTCGGTTTAATTAATTAATTGTTTATTTCTCTTTATTATATTGGGAATCATTCATTAAAAGCCAATAGACTCAGTTTACTGTAGATTATTTTATTATGTCTAAATGGATAAATAATGGGAAGTAGTTAATCGAATTCTAACATTGCCTTGCCTAGAAAGTGTGGTGTTAGGCGCCATCACGATACCTAAGGTTGGGAATTTGGGTCGTGACAGACACCAAGCGCACCCGTAATCTCGCATCCAGGTTAGCACCCCGCACATTGTAATCTTACCATATGAGACGATGCTTGTTGTATAGCTTACTGTTAAAATGCTCTTCATCTGTGCGTTTGCGGTATAACTTATGCTAGTGTTACCTTGGCACGTCTGGGACTGAAACAACCGGGACTCGAACTCGAGAATCTAACGGGTGAAGGAAAACCATACACCCACGGAATGCTCAAGCTCAAATAATGACGAGGCGGGATGCAAAGCTGACATCATGTATAAAGAGCGCAACCGGCGAGGGAAATGTGACCAATCTCCCTCATTCATCAGCTAACCAGCCAACCAAGGTAACAAATGGTTCCTTATACCTTTAACCCACTATTCCTTTTACAAAAAAGAAAGGTGTGAAACGAAGAGCAGGAACGCCCATCGCGAGTATACGAGTAAAAAACTAGCCAACAACGGCTCTAGATCCCTCCCTACGGCAACATGCAAACTGAGGAGAACCACATACCATATTGTAGTGCAAATAATAGACAAACGGCTCAGAACAAACCGGCTATATTAAGAAACAATCTCCATCGGCAAGAGATTGTATGACAAACTCGAAGACGTCTCAACGCAGGTAAAACGTGGGTACCAAGAGCTCGCCCATGTGTTCGCCATAGGTATGCAGTATCTACTCACCCGACCGTATACGTCAAGTAACATATGAACCTCTAAGAAACGAATTCACCTCCCGCCCCGTCGACGGCCTCTCCAGGCCGAGCAATGAAGGGACTATATAGACTGGGACTCACCCCGGTGCATGCATAAGCCAACACATGAAACTCCAATAAAAGACAAGGTAACACACGATACTCTTACGCCACTCCACGAGTCGCCAAAGTAAAACTCGACCCCGCTCGAGTCGCCAAGGTAACACTCGACCTCGCTCGAGTCGCCAAAGTAAAAATCGACCTCGCTTGAGTCGCCAAAGTAAAACTCGACCTCGTTCGAGTCGCCAAAGTAATACTCGACCTCGATCGAGTCGCCAAAGTAATACTCGACCTCGCTCGAGTCGCCAAAGTAATACTCGACCTCGCTCGAGTCGCCAAAGTAAATTCGACCTTGCTCGAATCAAATAAATTTGGCCTCGCTCGAATCAAATAAATTCGGCCTCGCTCGAATCAAATAAATTCGACCTCGCCTGAATCAAATAAATCTGACCTCACTCGAATCAAGAAAATTTGACCTCGTTCAAATCGAGTAAATTTCGACCTCGCTCGAATCAAATGAAGTTCGACCTCGCTCAAATCAAGCAAATTCGATCTCGCTCGATTCAAGCAAACCTGACCTCGCTCGAATCAATTAAATTTGACCTAATTTGAATCAACTAAAAATCCAGACTCCGCTCGAATAACGCGAGTTTCGATCCCACCAAATTCTCGATTTAAAAATAGAGACTCATCACGAGAGAGTCCAAAAACCCTTTTAAAAAAAAAAGGAGACAAGAAAAGGGAAAAGAGTCAGAGACGTACAACCGAAAACAAAGTGAATCTTATTCAAAGCATACATACAACGTTTCACAAGAGGCACGAACAGGGCCCAAAAAAAGAAAGAAAGAAGAAACTCGTTACAACGACGAACAACACCTAAGGAAAGAACAAGTACCAAAAGACCACAAATTTCACTCTTCCGCATCTCCTCAGTCGTCCCCGCCAGCACTACTATCATCAGAAGAAAGCTCATCCCCAACCTCAGCACCCCCATTGGCCTCTGGTGTCACGGGATCATAGTCGTAGGTGAGTCGAGCCTCGCGCACCTTTATGCGACCGTCTTCAAAGGCAACCTCAATGACATTCCCCGCCGCCCACAGATCCTTATACACATCTCGCTTGGCCTCGGCATGGACCCACACCTCATACAAATGGAGGAAAACAACAGGGGCGGAGTCTGGGAGGGCCTGAGCCAGCAATTGTGCCTTCTCAGCTTCAAGAGCCGCCACTCTATTGCCCAGATTTGAGGCATACCGCTCAAGCTCTCCGATCTACTCTTCGATCCTTGCCTTCTTCATCGTGATCGTCTTCCTCTCTGACTCTCGTTCGAATCTGAGGACGCAGGGGGTATCTTCTCGCGTCCCCGCCCTCGCTACAGCCGTAACCCAGGCCACTTCAGCTCTATCCAACTCCACCATCTTCCTCTACAAATTGGTCACCTTTTCGGTCTATTCCTCACTCAAATCGGCAACTCTGACGACATTCTGCTCAAGCTCGGCTCGCAAAGACGACATTGTCGCTTGAAGGTCCTCACACTCGGCCGCGACACCCTTGCCCACCTCGAGCTCCTCGTCTTTAACTCTTATCAATTCCTTGAGCTTACCGCATCAGGTCCTCATCCTTTTTCTCCAACTCCTTCCTAAGGGGTCGAATGTCACCACACACTCTAAGTTGCATGTGCATCTCTCGGCACTTGTTGCGATACCGGCGGTATTTCATGCCCATCTTCAGAAAGATTTCGGCATGTGTCTCGGCCTGACGAGCTCTTTCAATCTCCAATATGCAAGTCTAAAAGCGAAAAAAAAGAAGAGGAGAGAGTCAGCAAAAATGAAAAACACAAGAGCGAAGGAAGCGAATTCAAGGAACTCACCCTTAATGCCATTCCTACCACGCCGCGTGACAAGCCAGAGTCGGTAATCTTCCGAAGAGACCTGCTTTCGGCGGCGGAACTTAAGAAGTCAAATTGCTCCACCAAATCCACCGCATTCTCTAAAAGGTTAAAGTCCGACGGGATTTCGAGCACACGGGAAGGACCACCCGCTCTCACATCGACCCTGATAAAGCCTTCTTCGAACAACCTCATATCCTCGGGATCAATGTCCGAGTCGGATTCGTAGTCGTCCACCACGGCCTTCAACCTTTCGTCGGCTAGATCGGGGGTGCGAGCTTGCCGATACGTGGATGGTCCACTCTGAATGATCACGACAACCGCCGAATCCTGCCCTGACGCTACCACGGCCTCCTCCGTGTTCGACCTGGGCATTATTTCCGCTCCTGGGTGACCTCTCCCTCAGTTTCGGGCATCGTTCCTACAGGATCAGCCCTCAAGGGCACATCAATGGAAGGCGTTTCTTCTGACGTTATCCTCCGCCTCTTTGATGGGGCCTCTTCGCCAACGCCATAAGAGGATTCGGCCGCCGAGCGAAACATAGGGGCCGGAGAGTCTGAGCGAGGGATAACCTCAGTACCACCAGATTTTGACGCAGACTCGACCTGTGCAACAGTCCGATTCCGAGTACCCTCACCAGCAGCTGCCCGGAGTACGGAACTAGTAGAAGAAGCAGTTGGCGGAAAGCAAGAGCAGGGGCCCTCGCCCTTCTCGCCCCCCTCCGACCTGTCAAAATGACATAAGAGCCCAATGTAAACACAATGCAGAAGTCATCTTTCCACTGTATTTCTGAAGGACGAGTGTATGAAAGAAAAAGGGGGAGAGAGAAAAACACAGGGCGGAAGGTAAAACGTCTAAGAGCAAGACAAGGTGATTTATCAGCAGAAGGTTTACGCCAAACCTCTGGTAGAGACGTTCCCATTCGCGAATTCCCACCGTGTGAGGCAGAACCGAGCTCACCTACCCGCGAATATCCCTAACTTGCGGAGGGGGTAGCCTCTCTGCTGCAAGAAAACAAATAAAATGAACAAACAACAAACAACAATAGTCAATCGATGAGATCATTAGAAATAAACAACCAATCAGCGTTGTAAAGGAGGTCAAGAAAGACTTACGGGCAAATTTCCACGTCTCGGGGAACCCGGCAGGGTTAGACATCGCATGTTCTGTACGGACGTGGAAGAAACTCTCCCAGAAGCGGCGATTGGTCTTATCGTCCATACAAATCACTAGGCTCTTAGTACCACGGTTATGAAGATGCAACATAGTACTCCTATGAAAGGCGGGGACAAAGAGATGCATCATGTGCTGAAGGGAAACCCCACGGTTGGCCAGCTCCACATACTTGTTGAGCATCAAGAAAAGTTTGTATATGTATGGGGTGAGCTAGGCTGGGCACATCTCGTAGAAGCGGCAGAAGTCCGCCGCCAATGAGGGAAGAGAAAGCGTGTACCCAATTTTAAAAGGTACGCATATAACGCGCAATACCCTGGGCGATGTATGTGAACTATATCATCTCCCGCCGGAACGAGTTCTATATGTTCAGAGATCCTCCATTTGACTTTGAATGCCGCGAGCGCCACATCATCCATTGTAGAAAGCACCGGTTTAGGCTCATTTTCGGCGACGTTGTTGAAATCTATCCGAGGCTTCCCCGGGCGGGGCACCACCTCATCTACCGTAAAAAAACTCTCGCCTTCCGCCAGACCCGACCCCTCATCGAGGGAAGGCACGATATTTTCCGGCACCAGAGCACAAGTGACTTGGTCAGGATTAGAAGAGGTACTAGCCATCATTTCAAATGAATACACAGATAGTGGATAAAAAAAAAGAGAAGAAGGGTAACAGTCACGGGGGTTGCCAGCGTTTTAAGAGGTGTGAACTGGGAGGGAAGAGCAAATAATTTCAAAGATCTTCCTGAGAACGATTTGAGTAATGCTATATTCGAATGAGAATTTGCTATTTATAGGGACATAAAAACGCCAGTTGAGAAATAAAGCGCCGCCTTTTTCAAAAAGAGTAACAGGAGAGGCACGGGAAACGATGCGACACTCCGCGAACGTGTGCCATAATGACATCTGACAAATTTAATGTCATTTCAACTGACACTGGTCTGACGACTCTACCGGAACGTCACATCACCACCCCGCAGAGAAGTGCTCGCCCATCGCCCAAAACGCTCAGATTTCTGTGCTAGAATTGACAAGGTCCGTCTACCGTGCTTGCCCAAGGGCGACCACAATAGGCGGAGGGACTAATTGTACGAGTCGAAATCTGACCACGTGAGGACGACCCCAAAAGGGGACGACAAGAAAGTGATTACGCCATGATTATGCACACGAGACGCCGTGACGATGAGCGTCACGGCCATGGCCGAAGTCGAATCGTCAGAAGGTCTGCGGAATAGTACACGCTATGTCGCTTAAGGTGGTCAACCTGAAGCGTCAACAACAGATTACAATTTACCGATCAAGGACCGTTGGGTAAGGTATAATACCTAGTATATATATAGGGAAGAGAATGATTGGGGGATGAGGGGGGGACGCTTTTCCAATTCTCTCTTCTTCTCTTAGAACCCTCTCTAAGTGAAATCCACGAGCGAGGGAAAGTCCACAACTCTGTTATACCCCTTTGTAACGTTCATCACGGAGACAAGAGGAATGTAATCAACAGCTGTTGATGGGATTCTTTCTTGCTCTCCTTTATCATATACTATAAAATGATTTGTATCGATGGTTGTGTTGAGAATATGAATCCATTATTTTTCACTCGACATCTTTTATAATTTTGATAGCTTCGCAAACTTCGCTATTTCTGATTTGTTTTACCTAAATATTCATCGATATAGAGTTAATTATCTTTGATTAAATTTACCCTCTATTTACTCATTAATTTGTTTTAAGAAAAAGGTTAATAATTTTTTGACAAAACAATTTACTATATAGACAATTCCTACATTATAATATTCTCCATAAAATTAGACCGTAAACCAGACTGTCCATAGTCCGTCATGCAGCGTTGCTTCACAAAATAATTAGTGATCAAGAATTTATAAATCGAATTTCAAATTGTAATAATTGTGATTTAAAATTTCAGTTCTTATCCGTGGATATTTTCTACTCATCTTTTTATGCCACCCTGTTGTAATAAGGATTCCTTAATTGTGTAAACCTAAATTAATTATAGCATAACTTAAGAGTGGAAAAACCAATCACTGGCCATCTAATCACTCATTCAATGATAATTGGCAGCTGCGACGGAAACATGCACCTCCCTTTTAGAAAAAATAACTAGATAAGATTCTACATCCATTTCCAGACATTTCTAGTAATGAATTATCATAGTTATTATTACGCGGCGCCTTCCTGAGGTTCTTTGGAAGGGCGACGTAAGGCTAAGCAACCGATGTCAAGGTGGTTGCTGTCCGCCAAGTGAGGTCCCCCGCTGCACGCTAGACGAGATTGTCAGTGCCGTACAGGAAAACCAATGCCAACAATTTGAGAGAACAGTAATGAGAATTGAATAAAAGCTTGATTGAATTAATGAAAGCTATTACAAAGAGAGCAATGCGGTGTCGAGGGGGAGAGACACCAGTACAGAGAATTGCTTGCTAGAAAATGTTTGATTGCTTGATCCCCCCTAATAATGCTTAAAAAAAATAAACCCTAGTTACAGGAATAGACTAAAAGATGCTAGAGAAACATAATGAAAGTACATGGAATGAAAACTACTCTAATAATACA
>ML409482.1:4615-17257 GCA_005239525.1 Nicotiana knightiana | reverse complement strand
TGAAATTTTAGACTATAGATAGTTCATAAAATTGTTTAAAGGTTTTGTCAACAAAAATACTTCCTTTTTTTTTTTGTGATTTTTTGCCATATTTCTTGATTTTAAGTGTTGTCCATGTTTAAATATTTATATCATTCTATTTTCTTGCTCAAATACATTTAAGACTATTAATTTTTAGTTTAATTAAATAAGAATGTGCGGGATGATTCAAAAGTCAGTTGAATACTATGATTCCAATTTTTATTTTTAGGTTTCACGTGCATATTTACTAATTTGAGTGTTATACAAGAATGATTATTTTCTTTTGTATTGTTTGTCCAAGAATTTCATTTAAGTAGTTTTTATTAAACCTTCTTTTATTTTAGTCATAATTTCATTAAATAATGTCATTTTAATCTTTTCAATATTTTGATAACAACAAAACAAGAAGAGTGGTAATTTTTTTTTGTAGCAAGATGAATAACGAACTAATTGAGGACTCGTTGCAAATAAGTAAAATATTAATAAAATATACAAATATATATATCGAATATGAAAGAGACAAAATAAATGGAATACTTTAAATACGTTAGAAAATTTTAGACGTACTTGAAATATTAGCCCATGTGTTCATACCCGAACCTTGGGTTGATATGCTTAAATAATAAAAGGATCATGTGCGCATTCCGCGTCTCGATGCCTTTAGATTTAAAAGTAATTATGCTATAACCATGTGTATAGTCCGTACCTTTGTTTGATATTTAATTTCAAAGAAGTACCTTGTGTGCGTTCCGCATCTTGGTAAACACAACTAATAAAAATATAATAATTAATTAAGCGGTAATAAATAAGCCATGATCAATAAAATACAAGAATAGCTAAAAATTGATTTAAGCCTTACATGAGTCAATAAAGCGACCGTGCTAGAACCGCGGGACTCGAGGGGTGCCTTACACCTTCCCCTCGGTCAACAGAATTCCTTACTCAGTCTTCTGTTTCGTAGACCATAAATTAAGAGTCAAATCATCCTTTGTTAAGGGATTCAAGATAAAAGGTGGCTTGGAACACCAAAACTCAATTCCAAGTGGCGACTCTAAATAATAAATAATTCCTTTTCAAAACGTCACTTCGATTGGAAAAACTCTTCACCAACCTCGTAATAGGGTTGTGGGACATAAAAGAGGTGTGACAGGTTTGAATCGCCCTCCATTATTCGCTATCTTGAAACATTTACGGGGGATTTATTCACTGCTCGATTTGCATATTGTCGATTCTATGAGACAACTTTCCCAAAATTAGGGGGAGAAAATGGTGAAACCAAACGGGAAATTTTGTGAAAAAATCCATCATTGTCTCATATTGATCCACGTACCTCTATTTGTGAAAAAGAGGTGCAAAAGATTATTCATTTGCAAAGAATAGCAAATCAAATGCCAGACGCATTTACGGATTTGAAAAGGATAACAAAATCACATATCCCTGCTGAGAATGTTCCAATCCGTATTGATGTCCCTATTGGACAATCTTCTAGTGTCATAGCTAATGAGTCACAAGCACGCCTAAAACGTGGCAGACCATTGGGTTCTAAGGATCGAAATCCTAGAAAAAGAAAAATAAATGATCAAAATGACACTACGAAAGAGTCTCATGAAGAAATCCACGATTTAATAAATTCTGAGATTCATGAGGAAACCAATGAGCCCGAGACTCAAGAAAATAAGGAACTATCAATAAATCCAATCGATATTGAGAAAAATTTGAATCGATTGGATATAGTGGTGGATTATGTCTTTGCATATAATTTTGCATCTAGAATTATGCAAGATAATGAGGATCTTGAACCTCAATCTGTTGGAGAATGTCGACAAAGACATGATTGGCCAAAATGGTAAGAAGAAATCCAATCAGAGCTAATTCACTTGCGAAACGTGAAGTTTTTGGGCCTGTAGTCCAAACACCTAATGTTGTTAAGACTGTTGGCTATAGATGGATCTTTGTACGCAAGAGGAATGAGAAAAATGAGGTACAAAGATATAAGGCACGCCTTGTTGCACAAGGATTATCACAAAGGCCTAGTGTCGATTATGAAAAGACATATTCATCTGTTATGGATGCTATAACGTTCCGTTATCTCATTATTTTTGCTGTCCATGAAGCTTGATATGCATTTAATGGATGTGGTTACCGCCTACCTTTATGGCTCACTTGATAATGAGATATACATGAAAATTCCCGAGGGATTCAAAATGCCTAACACACATAATTCAAAGTCCCGGGAAATATTTTCAATCAAATTGCAAAGATCTTTGTATGGTCTAAAGCAATCAGGACGTATGTGGTATAATCGTCTTAGTGAGTACTTATTAAAGGAAGGTTATATAAATGATGCCATTTGCCCATGTGTTTTTATAAGGAAAACAACATCGGAATTAGTTGTACTTGCCGTATATGTTGATGACATAAACCTTATTGGAACTCCTATAGAACTCCAAAAGGCAATTGATTATTTAAAGAAAGAATTCGAGATGAAAGATCTCGGAAAGACAAAATTATGTCTTGGTTTGCAAATTGAACATTTGGCAAACGGGATCTTTGTGCATCAATCTACCTACATAGAAAAGGTACTGAAACGGTTTTACATGGATGGAGCACATCCATTAAGTACTCTGATGGTTGTTCGATCACTTGATGTGAATAAGGATCCATTCCGACCTTGAGAAGAGAATGAATAGCTACTTAGTCCTGAAGTACCATATCTTAATGCAATTGGTGCACTAATGTATCTTGCCAACACTACCAGGCATGACATAACTTTTTCAATCAATGTCTTAGCAAGATATAGCTCTGCTCCTACAAGGAGACATTGGAATGGAATCAAACACGTATTGCGGTATCTAAAAGGAACTACTGATATGGGCTTATTTTATGGCAATAATTGCAGTCCCGATCTTGTTGGTTATGCCGATGCTGGGTATTTATCTGATCCACACAAGGCCCGATCTCAAACAGGTTATGTGTTTACCTGTGGAGGCACTGCCATATCTTGGCGATCGACTAAGCAACCGATCGTGGCTACTTCATCTAATCATGCAGAGATAGTTGTTATTCATGAAGCAAGTCAAGAATGCATGTGGTTGAGGTCTATAATACATCTTATTCGAGACAAATGTGGTTTGAAGTGTGACAAACTACCCACGATTTTGTATGAAGACAATGCAGCATGCATAGCACAATTGAAGGGAGGATTCATAAAAGGAGATAGGACAAAGCATATTTCACCAAAGTTATTCTTCACACATGATCTTCAAAAGAATGGTGATATTAGTGTGCAACAGATTCGTTCAAGTGATAATATGGCTGATTTGTTCACAAAATCTCTACCAACGTCAACCTTCAAGAAGCTAATACACAAGATTGGGATGCGAAGGCTCAAGGATGTGAATTGATGCTCTCATCAGGGAGAGTTAATGCGCGTTGCACTCTTTTTTCCTTACAAAGTTTTATCCCACTGGATTTTCCTTGCGAGGTTTTTAACGAGGCAACCAAAAGGTACATTTCTAAACACGTGTACTCTTTTTCCTTTTCTAGAATTTTTTTCCCATTGGGTTTTATTTTAGTTAAGGTTTTAATGAGGCACATTATTTGTTGAATAGACATTCAAGGAGGAGTGTTATAAATAGAATTCTATTTATGGTGAATGTCTATATTCTAGAGAGATTCTAGGGTTTGTTACTTGGTGGCTAAGTCACTCTTTTCCTATAAATAGAGAGATCTTCTTCCATTGTAATTCATCCCAAAAATTCAATAAGAATTTTCTCTCTCTTTCTCTGCAATATTGTTCTTGTTCTTTATTGTTTCATAACAAATCATTTATTTTCAGAAATCCACCACCAAATTAAATATGGAATCCATCACGTATTTTAGAAAAAATTTATAGCGCTAATTCCCGTCTACTCCCAGTCACACACTTGGATTTAGCACTCGACAGCCATGAAATTGCAAAACTAAAAAGCATTCAGAGAACCAGAAAAAACACCGAAGAGAAAAAGTACAGACAACCCAAAATATTACGAAAGGAAAGAAAAAAGAGAAAAGAGAAGAAGATCTGGGAAAAAATTAAAAGAGGAACACACCTGTAGCTACACCCACCAAGAACAAAGAGAGCTTTAAAAGCAAGTGGAGATTTTCGAGAGATCTAGGCATAGATAAATAGACCTTAAATTTTTCAGTAGGGTTTACATAAAATTGGCTGAGAAAACTCTATAAACTTCAAATTATTTACGAGTAGTATGAATAAGCAAAAACCCTATGATTATTCACTAATAAGCAAAAAAGACATAAGATCACCACTTATCGAAACCACAATCATTCGGATCGTTAAATCCATGTGCTGGTGAATTCGTGCTAGCAAGAGAAGTCGAGGAAATAATTGAGGGATGTTTGTCACGACACCAAATCCCAATAGGCCGTGATGACGCCTATCGTGGAACTAGGCTAGTCAACCATCACATAACTACACACTTAGTTTAATCAAATAACGCAATATCATTAAATATCCGCATAGCAAGTATGGAAATTTCCTAAGTCTTTAGGCAAATATAAAATAATTCGCTGTCTAAACAATTCCCCCAGGACTGGATTCAACATGGTCACGAGCATCTAATAATATAACTAACCCTGCTAATGTCTTAATAAATGTCTATAAATCAAATGTTAATACTATAAGAAGAAGGGAAGTGGAGAAGTTGCGGACGCTGAACAGCTACCTCGAAATCCCGTAAATGCTACTGATAACGAACGAATATGGCTACTGCTCCGCACTAGTACTTGGATCTGTACACAGAGGTACAAGGAGTAATGATGAGTACGCCAACTTAGTAGTAATAAAAATAAATTACAGTTTGAGAATAAGAAATACACAGCACAAATACACCAATCCATAAAACAATAAAATGCCACGGCTCAATAAGGTATATAAAAGTTCAAACCAGTTTCCGTAAAAATTCTTTAAAACAAGTATATTTTCCAGTATTTCTCAGTAAAACTCCAAAAAATATCAGTTTGACAATCATAATCAAAACTCAGTAAAATATCATAAAAAATCTGCCCCTCGGGCCATAATCATCACTCATAAATATTCCATCAGCACCTCACCATCACTCTGTAACAGTCACTCAGCACCTCATGATCACTCAGTATCAGCCCCTCGGGCATCCTTACTGTCACTCATGTCTCCCATTCACTCGGCACTCGGCACTCGCACTCAGTAGGTATTTGCACTCACTAGGGGTGTATACAGACTCCGGAGGGGCTCCTACAGCCCAAGCGCTATAAACAAGCCAAATCATGGCATCAATCACTCTCAGGCACTCGGCCTCTCTCATATCATAACATCCTCACAATATTGGCCATCGGCCTCACTCAGTTAGACACTCTCAACATGCCACTCGGGTCATAAATAAACAGGGTTCTCGACCCAAAACAGTATTTCATTTCAAGAATTAATATCAATAAGCGCTGAGTGTCAAAACAATTTACCAAGAAAGACTAAGTGTAAAATCATAATTTCTAAGTGAGGAGTTATCAGTAAAATAGCCCCCAAGGGGTTAAAACAGATCGACACTAGGCCCCAAACATGACTTACAGCCCAATTATATCAAAACATATCAATACTATAAAGAATACGCTTAAAAAGCAGTTTCGCAACTCAATAGTTGCCTAAAAAGGAAAGATATTTCCAAATTTCCAATTCGTGCACGCCCCACACTTGTCATACAGTGTGTGCGTCACTCCAAAATCGTGAAAGGATGTAAAGTCCGGGGTTTCATACCCTCAGGACATGATTGAAAGACATTACTTAGCTCAAACTAGCCCGAAAAGCTACTCTGCAACCCGCTTGCCTCTCGAATCAACTTCTGAGTGCTCCAAATCTACCAAGATCAGATTTTTATCATCAAATTGTGCTAAGAAAATGAATTCCAATTGAAAAGTACCAATTTTAGCACATAACCCGAAATTAGCCAAAACCCGACCCCGAGGTCCGCGTCTCGGAACTCAAAAAATTTTATACCAAAATGTTCTTCATCATCTCACGAGTCCGTACATATAAAGAACGCTAAAATCGGAGTTCGTTTGACCCTTCAACTCGACCCTTAAAGGTCTCATAATCTCAAGCCCTAACTCCATCTTTTTCTATTGATTTTCATGAATTAAACACTGATATTTGATCCTTAATCACATATAATCGAGTATTGGGGTCCAAAATCCTTACCTCAATGAAGAACAATGATTTCCTCTTTTCAAAATCGCCCTAAAAGCTATCTTTCCGTACAAAATGGTAAAAAAATGGGTATTGGTCACGGAGGGTTTATTTTTATACTGTCCAGAATTTTTGGGGTATTGCTCACGTGTTTTACTGTTCACCTAAGTTACTGTTCATACTGCCTTGAATAAAATGCAGCAGCTTTTCTTCTAGTCTAAATTGATCCGTTAACCTTTCGAAATCCACCCGAGGCCCTCGAAAATCTCAATAAATATACCAACACGTTCCATAACATCATTCGAACTTAATCGAGCCTTCGAAACACTAAAACACCAAAATCACATCAAATTCAAGCCTATGAACTTTGAAATTCCTAAATTCCACCAATGATGCTGAAACCAACCAAAAACACATCCAATTGACCTGAAATTTTGCACACATAGCCAAAATGCTATTATGAACATATTCCAACTTCCAGAATTCCATTCTGACCCCGATAGCCTATTTTCTGTTGCCGATCGAAAATCGCCATAAATTAACTTTTGCCAATTTAAGCCTAATTCTAGACCGGACATCACAAAAATATTTCGAACACACTCCTAAGTCCCAGATCACCTAACGAAGCTATTCGAGCCATAAAATTCGCATTCCGAGATTGTTTACCAATAAGTCAACTCTTAATTGACTTTTTCAACTCTAAAGCTACTTTTAGAGGCTAAGTGTCTTAACTCCTTTTATAAACCACTCCGAACCTGAGCTAACCAACTCTAACACATCCTAAATAGTATAACCAACCTATGACAAGGCAATAACAACAAATATAATGCAAATTCTATGTAACGACCGACCGGATCGTTACAATGTTAGATGAAAACGGCGAAGGCAGGTGGATTAGCTAATTAAGCTCGAGCACGGCGATGAAGAAAGAGATGAGAGGATCATGAAGAAGACGATGAACCAGGCAACGGTGGCCAAAGGATACGTGGCTACTTAGTTTCACAGTAATGCCACGTTTCATTAGGTGATCTAAAAAGACAATAATACCCTTAACTTTTCCTTAAAAGACTTTAAGCAGTCATGTCGAAACTCTTTCTCTTCTATTATATAGAAAAGCAAATAGAATATATAATCTTGAAAATTAAAGCAATTTACCTGCTAGGGTGCTACAATAGGTAAATGTCACGCAGTAGTGCAAGAATTATTTACATTGTCAAGTTAAACTCCATTACAGAAGGGCTTATTGATATTTTTCCGTTTGCTTTCCAAATCGGATTACTTCATTAAAATGAAACTTTAATCTTTAGAGCCTCCTTGATATTATTAAAATTCTTTTTAAGAAAATTTTGTACCGTTTTTGCAAAAAACTTTGATAATAAGATTCTTCTTAACTAATTGAAGAAACGACTTTCACATAATTGATAAATATAGTTGAATTCACTGTAAGGTATTTAAAATCGAAATAGAAATTTATTAAGGGATCGGACGGAAGGAGAAAATAGATCCATCTCCTATTATCCACATTTTCATCTTTTATTATTATTTGTCAACAACGTAAACCTAAGTTATATCGAATATTACTTAGGGAACAATTAATTACCCGTAACTTTTAGCTTATAAAATTTGAAATAAAAACTTGCTAAACTTTACGAGCAAGTTTAGTTTCTTTTCCCATCTCAACGTGGATCAAGTTTTTCCCACTACAAGTAGGTTTTTAATATACTAATCCCTTCTTTAGTTGGAATTGGTTATGTCCTAATTATCTATATAAACTCATGTAATTCACATATAATCTCCAAACATCTTTTCCATTCTTCGAATTATAGTGTTCTATCTTCCTTTCCAAAGCTTTCGAATTATAGAGTTTTGGATTATTTTTTTGTAGTGAAATTTATGTTGTATTCTCTTATGTTCCAATGTTTGAGATCACATATTTTAAATGTATGACATGAATTTTAATATTCTCTTGTTTATCTTTCTTTTCTTTTGCGGTCTTTAATTAATCTGTAAAATAAGGAACAAAAGAGTGCAAAGTAATGATAAGAATGAAGAGTTGTTTGCCATTACAAAGTGCAAACAAAAAAGGAGTCACTTCAAACAATACACAAATGAATGAAGTTAATGAACCATATATAAGAAATCCAACCTAACTACTCTGGCAACTAAACCTGGTTTTACAAAATTGGGTTATAACCAGAATCAGAAAGTCGAAGAAGAAAAAATGCTAGTTCAATAAATAAAACATAAAATAATTTCGAGCCCCAAGTTGCTTGTGTGTCCTTAAGGAATTTAATCTCTTCACTGTTGCCTAAGGTTATGGATTAATTCCTTCCCAGGATAGAACGGAATAACTATTTTATGATAGCGGCACTACAAATCACAGAACTTTAGCGAACTCAACAAACGGAGCAAATCACACTTGACACTTATATTTATTTGGAAAGTAATGCAACAATGAAAGGAGGGGCGAAATTTTCAGATTTTCCATCTTGAAAAATGTGGTCAAGCCTCTAAATTTATAGACAATGAAAGGTGAGATAGAGAGGTGCCACCCAAAAGGTGCATCTTCCATTTCCCATTCACACTCTTTAAGAAAAAAAAACCTAACAATCCCTCACATGAATGGGGAATGGTAATATGCATAATAACATGCAAAAACTTGTGTGATTCGCAAGTAAGAATTAATCGTATCTGGATAAGTATGTTTTCCTTTGAACTTTCCACAGTGAACTTCTGTCGGATATACTCGATCAATCGGTAGATTTGATATCTTTGAACCGTCGAAATTTAGTGTATACCTAGACAACCATAAGTCACACAATCAACCCTTAACCGTCTTTGGTTCTCATTGTTGTGTTTGTTTCATCCATGAACACCGCCTGGTTTATAAGTGCATAGAGAACTGGCCTTACAGAATTTTCCTTGAAGCAGCTTACACTTCACACTTACATAGGTGATTTCTAAATGTGTTATCCCATAGAGACACTATTTGATATACCCTGTATCAAATTTGGAAATTATTAAATAGCCTTAACGCTTTATCCTTGGTACTGAACATTGTCTTATCACAAGAATGGACCAAAATTTTAACAATGTTGAACCATAATTAATGACTTTGTTTGATCTCCTTGAACCTAGATTTTGGAATATCCAGTCTTCTAGGTAGAGTTATCACCACAATGACTTGTCATCGGCCATATTCTCATTCTCTTCGATGATCTCTCAACTACCTCTCTAGTAAGGCCTTTTGTAAATGGATCTAACACATTATCGCGTGACTTCACGTAGTCAATTATGATAGTTCCTTTAGTGAGTAGTTGTCTAACGGTTATATATCTTCTTCGTATATGATGAGATTTTTCGTTATACATACGCTCCCAGCCCTTCCTATTGTCGTTTGACCATTACAATTTATGCACATAGGTGCCAATACTTTGGGCTAAGATGGAATTTCTTCAAAACATTTCGAAGCCATTCAACTTCTTCATCGGCCTTATCTTGGCTATAAACTCAACCTCCATTGTAGTGCGACAATGCACGTTTGTTTGGATGATTTTCAAGAAATTGCTCCTCAACTGATTGTAAAATATATCCACTTGTGAATTTAGTTTAGGTTGATCCGGTGATCCAATTTGAATCATTATACCCCTCAATAATCGCAGGATACTTATTATAATGCAATGAATAGTCATGGATATATTACAAATATCTCAAAACTAATTTTATTGTCATGACCGTTCAATGCATATTTTTTTATGGCGTAGACTAATATTTCTCGACTTTCTATTGTATATAATATTATTGACTACACTTAATGTATCAATAGTATATTATAATAGCAACTGGAATGATTGGCATCAGTTGTAGCCACAACCTTTTAATATATAGCAGTTTCGCAATCACTTCGCCATTTTCAAGCATTTGTATGCTATTTATTCATATGTCTATATGATAAGCAAGTTATAGCACCTTCATTCATGAAAAAAATCTAACTTGCAATGAATTTTGGTCATATTCATCAGTTGGTTCACCAACATATTAATACATTCGTTCATGAACGGTCAAGTTTATAAAAAATATGTAAACGCACTTTTCATGAAAAGTCACAGCCTTCCTGTCACGACCCATTTTCTAAACAAGCCGGCACCGGCACCCGATCACTTAACATGACCGAGCGAACCATCTGCGCTTATCAAATCTGTTATAACTTCAAACTTATATGCAATAACGCAATACTATAATCAAATTCTTTTAGTTAATCTAAATATCTAAAATAAACCAACTCCAAAATTTTATTCGTAGAAAATAATGAAATACTACTAAGTTATTATCAAAAACATCTGAATACTAGCCCCACGACTATGTCTAGGAAGCCTCTACTGATAAACTGACGCACAGTTCAGGACATGAGATTTCCTGGCCAGTTCTCTAAGTAAACAAAGAAACAGCTAACTAAATATAACTCTAAGGAATACTCCACGAACAAAAGTGGAGCTCACCAATAGCACTGGAGGGGAGGGAAGTCCTAAATTGTAGCTTGCTCGCCTGCAAAATCGGTTCCTACGTTGTACCGCAGACCAATGTAGGTTCCCAAAAGAGAACGTCAGTACCATCCATTGTACTCAGTGAGTCTCAACGACAGGGACGAAACTTTAATAATATATACATTATGAGAAAAGGTTCTAAATGCATGTAAAACATAAAGCTTATAAGAACAATTTTAAAATAATTGCATAATAACAGTTTATGAATATTCTAAAAGAAATTCTTTCCTTTTTCTTTCTAAATAAAAATAACTACTTCATTTTATACTTTGGGAGTTCAAACAATCCTGACCTATTTCTGTCTTAGTCACTATGTGATCGGCATGGGTTCGATCACAACCTGATCGAATTGGCCCAATCCACGAGGTGCCACTCGCTTCATGGTTCTCAGCGCTTGTGTATCATACCTTAGCCTGGCTAAGTAAATTCTCAGCAACGAGACTCTCGGCTCGTGTGCTCCCTACTTTGGCACAAGTAGTTTCAGGAAGTCAACGTCTTGGTCAGGACCCTCGGCCTGGACGATGACCCCTTCTCAGAATAAAGAATACTCCCAAAAATCTTTTCTTTCTAAAACTTCTTCTTATGACTTTTCAAGTCTAAATCTTTCAACCATAATTATTCTAGAATTTTTAAATGTAAGGTATGGTATAAGAATGAAATAAATATTCAAAATTTATTTCTAAATATTCTCACTTTTGCATGAATTTTCAACATGAAAATGACATATAATAATAACACAAAAATCTGAAATTTATGCACATATATCAAAATAGTCATCTAAATTCAGTAATTCCTCCATGCAAACTGGAAAGTCCAACTAATTAAACCAACAACTCAGATTTCAACTGATAGTGAATTAGTGATATTTATGCAGACAGACACTAATTTTCCAGAATATATATTTTGGCAGAAGGAACAACCATTAATTTGTGGAGCTACTTGTATCAATGACTAACGTGTGTATGTATATGTGTGTGGGGAGAATACCTATGTTGCACCCGATATATATTTACATAAAACCAAACATGATTGAGTTTTTTTTTTTGTTTCAGAACTTAATATTAATAGTAATATTGTTTGCAACAAACTTTTGACATAATAAAATAAATATAANGTGTGGGGAGAAGAATACCTATGTTGCACCCGATATATATTTACATCAAACCAAACATGATTGAGTTTTTTTTTTGTTTCAGAACTTAATATTAATAGTAATATTGTTTGCAACAAACTTTTGACATAATAAAATAAATATAAATAGGTATTTACTCGCCCCAATTAAGTACATATAAATTCTTTTAAACAATTCATCAAACACCTTGTATGCGTGCCTTTGTGAGTTAAACCGCTTTAGTAAAGGGTTATATCAACTCACCTCAAAACTTCTCGAGCCAAGACGTAGGCCCCAATCCAATTGACACCAGTCAAAAAATCGATTCTACAATAACCAATGCATTTTAATTAATTTTAAAGTTTCACACTTAAACATGAAATTTATTGTTGATATAGAGAAAGAAGGGAATTACTATACCTGTTACTACTTTAGGATAATTGACAATAGAGAATTTTATATACCTGAGTTCAAGAATAATTGAGTTGTGAAGAATCCTAAAATCTTTTTGTGAAATTTCTGCTTCTGTGCGTGTCTGTTTCTCTGTTTTGATATCGAAGGGATAAACCCCCTTTTTGTTTTCCCTTCTTTTCCCTTATTTTCCCTTCTGATGTGAGTCACGTGACTCTTTTTATTAATTGGTTTTTCCTTTTTTTAATTTAAAATTAAGTTAACTTAACTAATAATTAATAATACCCAACTTTAATAATTAATAATTTTAAAATTATTAATATTTTCCTAATTGTATA
>ML409481.1:130546-173105 GCA_005239525.1 Nicotiana knightiana | reverse complement strand
GCGACTCTAATAAAAATAAAATATTCTCATTTCGAATAATGTCACTTTAAGTGGAAAAACTCCTATACCCCTTTCGGGGCGTATAAAAAAGGAGGTGTGACAGGCCTGTTTCCAACATACAAACACCGTATCAGCCATTACTCCTTGTACCAAAACATGATTGTATACCTGTTATGAATTTACACCATGGACCACATAATTCACATGACCATAATATCATCATCTGACAATAATAGCCACAATTCCACGAATCCAATGCCCCCAACACACCTCATGACACGTATAATTCATGTTTCAACTCTGACAATACTGCCACGACGGAAGAAACATATAAAAATTCATAGCCAACTGTCAAGTCAACAAATCATTGAGTCTCTCCTCCTTATAAGAACCAAATAATGATATTTGCTCTAAAATATGCCTCATATAAATCCGTTCGCACTAATCCCAGATCTAAAAATCTCATCTCACCCAGTACACGTCGTTTCGGCAATAAGCCACCAAAAACACTACCAAAAGTCTCATATGATGCCACCATGTGCGAATGAGCTACAAATCGAATCTAGTATATAAGGAAAACGAACTCTGAAAAGAACTACTCAACCCACATAAGTAATTAATCAACCGAGGTGTTATGAACCTTCCTCAGAAAATGCGGGACAAAACATACAGGAATAGATATAGGGAACTATGCTCAATATCACAATATCACATTGTTGCGGCGTGCAACCGGATCCACACATGATACCGTTGCGGTGTGCCACCTGATGAAAACAACATACCCATGGTGGTGTGCCACCAGATTCACACATGATAATCTATGAGGAAATACTTACCGAGCTAGAATTCTCATAACTACGAGATACCTGAATGTCGACCACAAGCACGCCAGGTGTGCAATACTATCCCTTGGGAGAAAGATAGCGCCATATGCTACAAAACTCAAGCACGACTAAGGTGCGATGAATGACCTGCATCTCGAGAGTCATCCTGCTCATATAACACCGCAAGCTACACAGGATCACAACACATGTGCGAATACTAAATCCATCTCACAACCCACACGGCATAATAGAGTATTACATGAAATAGCTAATGACGGAAATGACATCCAATGCTCGAACGCTCCTTCATAAGGAATGTTATGCTGAATAAACATACCTAGGCTGGTGTAGAGTAAGCATCCACATTCAGACCCGTCAACAGACCTCAAACTAATTCTGATCATACCATGCTTGGGAAAATAATCTCTCAAGGATCCACAACAACCTTTTTCCCATGACACACAAGAACAACCGTCGAATCCGAAATAAACTTCCACAATTCCCAACCTACTGAAGAGAGCGCCCTTCAGGCCTAAACTCTCACACTGGCAATAATATCAAATCTCCATACTTGGTTTTAATCTTTAATCAATGAAGTGAATATATGTCACACTTATACAATCTTCTTGTGGGATATGCTCCCACGACCTTCCGCACTAGGTAACAGGTCTGGACATCCATTTCACTGGCCACACTAATGGTGTAAAGTAAATCAAGAATCCACAACCAGTACACAAATCCTCTTACATAGGACACCGATCTCAGGTGATGCTAAAGACAATACAAGCTTACTCTAACCATATGAATCCTTTATTTCTTCTCTGAGCTCATAACATTCTTGTCAAAACCAAATTGCAACCTTGATTCTCAACTACCAATTCCCATTCCGCTCACTGCACCTAACATGCCAATACGCGAGAGTATAAAAATTTCATCGTAACTCCTGAAACACTAGTAGAATAAACCCTTCATCATACAGAAACCTCTTACTTAGCCCATTTCAGAAGTACTAGTGCAACCCACTGAATTCTCAAACCACGGGAACATAAACCTCATGTTGCGATCTAAGTCGCCATGACTCTTCCGGAATCCATTTATGCAGCCTAGTCCTCAGAACCAAACACCTCCCAAATCAATCAAATTATGGTGGTTGTCAAGCCTCGCACATACTGCCACAAACCACATCTATAACGTAACACGCTAAGGGAGCTGATCACAGCCACAATCATGTCGATCCAACCATTACTAGCCAACCTGTCTTCTTCCAATTTATTCTCAATTTTCCCTAAAAATGATAATATCTCCCTTCATTAACGTAACGAAACCCAACAACACTCATATTGAGTGATCTAATCCACGAAACCACATCGTCTCAATACTTATGAACCATCTCATATTCTCCTTACACGCACAATAGCATCACCAACTGTTACACCCATTCTAATTATTCCTCTATGAATCCGAAGTTATTTTCTCCCATTCCTCTGATGCTACATCGTAGACCAAATATAACATAGAACACTCCAAGCCCCTTTGCCTAATTTGCTGCAAAAGCTCGATACTTAACTATACTACTGACTCGAAATCCTTAGACATTGCAACTTAACATTTTGAATCCACTAGGACTTTTGCTGAGAGTCACCCACTCCGATTTGGTCTCTCTAGGACCAAATAGATTAGGAATAGGGTTTTATTTGCTTTCTAGGATCGTTTTAGACATTGGTTGTAATAAGACAAATGCCATTATTGAATTTTTATAATTATTGTCGTTTTAGTAGAGATTTGGTCCATTTATCACATTAATGAAATGACGCAATTATTGGCATCAATTTTCTCCAAATCTATATGTCGCTTAGGCCTACCTCGGGCAAAATGAGGTCCCCAAAATTAGGACGTGAATTTATAATTCCACAATATGTGTTTAAATACCGCAAATATCCTTTTAATACTCCTTACTAACTTGTTTACCTTTTTTTTCTTTTCTTTTGTTTATTCCCATCCCCTAAGGTTGGTTCGTGCATACTAGCATCATCAGCATATCATACCAGATCTAGAGGTCCTCCACCTCCTCCTCCTCCAAGTGATCCAAAAAATAAAGAAAAAAAAAATGGATAACATGAGAGGTATCAGGAAAGACAACGTTACACATGCAGAAATAGTCGAAACTTCGGATGGTTGGAGTACTCCGGCACAAAACGACTTGGTATTACGGTTAGAACAGAAAATACTGGAATTACAAGGGGAAATTGAGCAGGTCCAGAACTTGTAAAACTTTTCCCTTATCCTGAATGGTCCCGACATCAATCAAAAAAATTGCCTAAACCCAGCACCTCCCCAGAACACACAAAACTAGCACACTAAAAATCCTCCCGCATCTTATCAATATGCCACGCCTCCTCAAAATCCTAATCCTCCACCAGTGTCGAATCCTTCATCACATCACCATCATCCGACCCAGTATCCACAAACCACTATCTACCACACTCCTCAAAATGCACCACAACCTACCCTGGATCCCCAAAACTCAACCAACAACCACCACTATGCCCAAATTCCCGGAGTCCATAAAAGTAAATCTATATACCTGGAAACCTTAACCCACACTCCACAACAGACCCTGTATACACCGGAGCCCGCCGAGAAGGAGTTTCTCATCAAGAACATGGTGAAGGAACTCAAGAAGATTACTAGCCGAGTCCAAGGTGTCGAAGGTAGTAAAGGCGTCGAGGGTTTGAATTATGAGGATTTGTGTATTCAGCCGGACGTAGAGCTTCCAGAGGGTTACAAACCTCCTAACTTTGAAATGTTCGATGGGACAGGTGATCCGAAGGTACATTTGAGAACATATTAGGACAAGCTCATAAGGGTTGGAAATGATGAAAGAATTCGCATGAAGTTTTTCATGAGGAACCTCACTGGAGATGCCCTGTCCTAGTACATCAGTCAAAACCCAAAGAAGTGGGTTAACTGGGTAAGCATGGCACCAAATTTTATGGATCGGTCCAGGTTCAATACAGAAAATGTGCCAAACATCTTCTATATTTATAATCTTAAAAAGAAGCTGACAAAAACTTTCCACGAGTATGTTACTCGGTGGAGGTTAGAAGCTATGAAAGTAAGGCCAACACTGGAAGAAGAAAAGATGAATAAGTTCTTCGTCCGAGCTCAGGATCTGTAGTATTATGGGAGACTGATGGTTATTGAAAACCATAAATTTTCTGACATCATCAAATTGGGAGAAAGAATAAAAGAAGGGATTAAGAGTGGAATGTGACAAATTTTGAAGCACTCCAGGCTATAAACAAAGCCTTGAAGTCAGGCGGTATTTCTAAAACGAAGGAAGTAGGGGAGTGATGGTGGACCAAGGTCCGAAGTCTCCTCTCACATACCAAACACCCCCACCCACATATCAGCCTTCACCTCCCATATACCAACAACCCGACGCCACTTACCATACTTATAACACCCAGCCAGCATACTACCACTCACCACCAGCCCGCCAAAACTACCAAAAACCTAGACCAAATTTCGACCACAGACCGCCAGACAATATACCCCCATTGCTGAACGCATCGACTAATTGTACGAGAGACAGAAGACTGTCGGTTATGTCACTCACATTCCCGTTGTTGCCATGGAAAATTCCTCCTAGTGGATTAACCCAAATAAGACATCTGCCTACCACTCAGGCATGAAAGGTCATACTATTGATGAATGTCGCACTTTAAAGGATAAGATCCAGACCTTGATTGACATCAAAGTTATACAAGCAAAAGAGGCTTCACCTAATGTCCACAACAATCCTCTCCCGGATCACAGGGGCGAGGGGATAAATGTGATAGAAACCGACGAAGAATGGGATCCGAAAGGGTGAATTTGGGTCATTCGTGAAGGGGATAATCATAAAATACCTCCAGTCACTCTCACACCTATTATGGTACAGATTCAGTCACCGATTGAGGTTGAAGTAGCCACACCGACTCCGTTTGAGGTTTAAGTAATAACGCCCACAGCCGCGCCAACTACGTTAGAAGTGGAAATGACCACACCCTTCACCGCGACGGTAGCATCTACACCGTCCTTTAAGTCTAATGTTATACCATGGGACTATGCTGCAGAAGCGAGAAGGAAATAAAAGGGGAAAATGGAGGAAACAGGTGCAACACAAGGCATGACCAGAACTAGAAGGGTTTTTACGCTCGAACATTTGGGAGGAACAAGTAAAGAAGTTGCTTCTAAGCCGCCTATAATTGAAACTGGCCCGGATGATCTTCAGAGAAAGGTGCAAGAAAGAGAGTATTCTATGGTTGATCATCTGAATAAAACCCCTGCCCAGATATCCATTCTATCACTATTACAGAACTTCGAGGCGCACAGGAATGCGTTGATTAAAGTGTTGAACGAAGCCTATGTACCCAATAACATTACCAGTGGGGAGATGGCCAATATGGTAGGACAAGTATTAGAAAGCCATAAGATCACTTTCCACGAAGATGAACTGCCGCCGGAAGGGTTGAGTCACAACAGGGCATTGCATATCACAGTGCAGTGCAAAGACAAATTCATTGCCAAGGACTTGATAAATGGCGGTTCAAGTCTCAATATTTATCCCTTGACCACTTTGAAGAGGTTGGGTAAAGGTTTGCATGAGATACAAGTAGGGAGTATGAACGTGAAAGCATTCGATGGGTCTTAAAGGGCCACGATTAGGGAGACCAACCTCTGTTTGCAGATGGACCTGACTTGGTTTGATGTTGAATTTGAAGTTTGGCACATATCTGCCATATACAATATGTTGTTGGGACAACCTTGGATACACGTTGCTAGGGCTATGGCCTATACTAAACACGGGGCCGTGAAGTTCGAATGGAATCATCAGGAAGTAATCATTCACGGAGACGGGAGTAATTCTATTTACACCAATTAGACTATCTCGGTTGTTGAGAATAGAAGGAAGTTGGGTGGAAAGACTTACCATCGCATTGAGCGTGTCAACGCGATTGAGAAAGATAAATGGTGGAGTAGCAAAACAGAGAGCATATTGGCATGGGCAGGTTATGAACCTAGTAGGGGGCTCAGTAAGATTCTTCAGGGTATCACTAAACCAATACAGCTAAAGCGTCATGGCACAACATTTGGACTTGGATATCAGTACACCTGGCAGGAGTATAACGATTGGTCGCCGCCATGGCGTGGTCCTTATTACCCTCTTGAGAAGCCGGTAACACATTTGAGCCAATCCTTTCATCAGGCCGACATGATGTGGGGATCTAAAGAAGATGAAGTTCTAGCTGGCTTAAGGAATCTGTTCTTGGAAAATGAAGATATGGATTGCAGCGCAATAGTTGAGGAGGAGGTGAAGGAAGGCCTCGTCATTCAGACAGTGGAGAAAGGAGCTGTTCTTAGGAACTGGATTGCTATACCATCACGGGCCGGCCAAGTTCTGGGTTAGCTTGGACTCTAGCATCATTTATTTTGAAAACAATTTTTTATGGGCATTTTAAAGACATTTTTCAGTATTTTGTTATTTTGCTTTGAAACAATTGTTTGGATCGCTAAAATTGCTTTTGTTTGACGTTTTGGTATTTATCAATAGTTTGCTATTTTAGTATTTATTATTATTCTTTAAATTTTATCTCTACAAAATTATTATTACTTATCTTGATGAACCAATAACTGTGACATGTAATGAGACAACGCAATATAAAGATAGTGATTCAGAGGAAATAGAAGAAGAAGATATAATACCTGGGGAAATTATCAGAGAAGTGGAAAATTTTGAGAACAAGCCTAAGTCCAATCTAGACGAAACCGAGATAGCCAATTTGGGAAATTACGAAACAGTCAAAGAAACTCGCATAAGCATTCGCCTGTCACCATCAGAGAAAGAAGAGTACATCTGTTTCCTGAAAGAGTATGAAGATATTTTGGCATGGTCTTATGATGATATGACTATGTTGAGCATGTCTATAGTGGCTCATAAACTACCTACCAACCCTATGTGTCCGCCGGTAAAAGAAGAAGCTCAGAAAGTTCAATCTAGATATGAGTTTGAAAATTAAAGAAGAGGTCACGAAGCATATCAAAGCTAAGGTTCTCGAAGTGGTTGAATATCCAACCTGGTTGGCTAATATTGTGCCAGTTCTGAAAAAGGATGGGAAAGTCAGAGTATGTATTGACTATCTTGATTTAAACAGAGCAAGTACAAAAGTTGATTTCCTATTACCTAATATACACATACTAATCGACAACTATGCCAGGCATGAACTCCAGTCTTTTGTGGACTGCTTCGCGGGATATCATCAAATATGAATGGATGAAGAAGATGCCGAGAAGACAACCTTTATTATGCCATGGGGAGTGTATTGCTACAAAATGATGCCATTTGGTCTAAAGAATGCTGAAGCCACTTATATGAGAGCCATGATAACCATTTTCCACGATATGATACACAAGGAGATATAAGTATATGTGGAGGACGTCATCATCAAATCCAAGAAGGGTACATATCATATAGCATACTTGACAAAGTTCTTTGATCGACTTTGAAGGTATAATTTGAAATTGAACCCTCCAAAATGTGCTTTTGGGATCCCTGCTGGAAAGTTGTTAGGATTCATCGTCAGCCGCAGAGGAATTGAGTTGGGTCCGTAAAAGGTCAAGGCTATCTGGGATTTTCCACTTCCAAGGAACAAGAAAGATGTGATGAGCTTATTGGGGCTTCTCAATTACATTAGCCGCTTCATAACATCAACTGTGATCTGTGAGCTGAATTTCAACATGTTAAAGAAGGATGTCGCACAACTTGGACTGAAGAATGCCATAAAGCTTTTGAAAAAATCAAGGAATATTTATCCCAACCACCAGTCCTGGTCCCGCCGGAACCTGGTTGACCTTTGCTACTCTATATGTCTGTACTAGATGGGGCTTTCGGTTGCATCTTGGGACAACAAGATGAGACTGGGAGGAAATAGTAGGCCATATACTATCTGAGTAAGAAGTTCACACCCTATGAAGCATGATATTCTTTGCTGAAATGCACCTGATGTGCCCTGACATGGATAGATCAGAAGTTGAGGCACTACTTCTATGCCTACACCACATATCTCAGATCAAGGATGGATCCTGTGAAATACATTTTGTAGAAACCCATGCCCACAGGGAAGCTGGAAAAATGGCAGATACTGTTGAGTGAATTTGACATCATCTATGTAACTCAGAAGGTGGTCAAGGAACAGGAATTAGCGGATCATCTGGCAAAAAATCCTGTAGGAGGAGAATACGAACCGCTGAAAATGTATTTTCCCGATGAATAAGTATCATTTGTACGGGAAGATATCACCGAAACCTACAACGATTAGAGAATGTTCTTCGATGAGGCTACAAATTTCAAAGGAGTGGGTATCAAAGCTGTTTTGGTGTAAGAGACAGGTCGACATTATCCGGTATCCGCGAAACTCAGATTCCTGTGCACCAACAAAATGGCAGAATATAAGGCTTGAATCTTGGGACTTAATTTGGCTATTGATATGAATATCTAGGAATTATTGGTAATTGGTGATTCAGACATTTTGGTACATCGGGTTCTAGGAGAGTGGGCTACAAAGAATACCAAAAGATTACCATATCTATACTATATGCAAGAGTTGATCAAGTGAGTCAGAAAGATAGAGTTCAGACATGTTCCGAGAATCCAAAATGAGTTCGCAGACGCATTGGCCACCTTGTTTTCCATGATACAACACCCGGACAAGAATTTAATCGACCCTATTCCAGTAAGGATCCATAATCAGCCACCTTATTGCGCTCACGTTGAAGATGAAATGGATTGGAATCCGTGGTTCCATGATATCAAAGAATACTTCGCAAAAGTAGAGTACTCAGAGCATGAAAATCATACTTAGAAACGCATACTCCGAAGATTATGCAACCATTTCTTCCAAAGTGGAGGAATTCTGTACAGAAGGACTCAAGAAGTAGGATTATTACGGTGTGTTGACGCCAAGGAAGCTTCCAAACTGCTCAAAGAGATACATGCCGAAACTTGCAGACCACACATAAAAAGTTTCATTTTAGCCAAGAAGATATTAAGAGTAAGATATTTTTGCATGATTATGGAAACATACTGCATCATGTAAGTTCAAAAGTGTCATCAGTGAAAAATACATGTAGATATGATACGGGTGCCACCAAATGAACTCAATACAACAAGTGCACCTTGGCCTTTTACTGCTTGGGGAATGGATGTCATCCGTCCAATTGAACCCACCGCTTCAAACAGGCACAGGTTCATTCTAGTGGCCATAAACTACTTCACAAAAGGGGTTGAGGCTGCATCTTACAAAGTTGTAACGAAGAAAGTCGTCGCAGATTTTGTCAGGGATTATATTTTTTTCTAATTTGGGATGCTAGAATCCATCATCATCGACAACACTGCCAATCTTAGTAGTGACTTAATGAAATCTATCTGTGAAAACTTCAAGATCAAGCATAAGAATTCCACAGCAAACAAGCCTCAAATAAATGGAGATGTGGAGGCCACAAACAAGAATATCAAGAAAATATTGAGAAAGATGATAGAAAACCACAAGCAATGGAACGAGAAATTACCATTTGCCTTGTTAGGGTACCTTACCACAGTCCCCACATTAACCAGAGCAACCACCTACTTGCTGGTCTACGATACTGAAGCTGTCATTCTCGCAAAAGTTGAAATTCCTTCTTTATGAATTATACAAGAGGATGAACTCAGTGACACAGAATGGATACGAAGTCGCTATGAACAATTAGATCTTATTGACGGGAAAAGAATAAATGTGGTATTCCATGGTCAACTTTACCAGAACAGAATGTCCATAGTTTTCAACCAAAGGGTCAGACCTAGACAGTTCACACCGGGGAAGTTGGTGCTGAAACAGATCTTCCCGCATCAAAATAAAGCCAAAGTGAAATTTTCACCCAATTGGAAAGGGCCCTACATGGTTCACAAAGTACTAACAGGAGGAGCGCTCATACTTTCATAAATGGACGGAGAAATTTGGCCAAATCCCATCAACTCAGACGCAGTCAAGAGATACTATGTTTAGATTGTTTACATTTCTTCATCTGATGTAACTAAACTATGCTTGACCAGATTCCCGTTTAAGAGGGGATACGTAGACATCCCTTTGGGTTCGGTCACAACTCAATAAAATCTTCATTTTCCACCATGGTGAGAAACTGGGGCAGAATTTTGAGGAGCAAGTCTAGCAAACTTCGTCATATGCAGATTGGTTAAAGAATCGCTTATTGAACTGGGGAAGAATTTTGAGGAGGACCCTCAGAATTCTAATGCAAAGAAGTCACAAGGTCTCTAAAGTTTCACATTCATTGGTTCATTTAATTTACTTGATATTGCATACTACTATGTTTTTAAAATAACTACATTCACCAAATGCACACATATTTTCTCAAAAACTTTATTTTTGAAACAACCATATGCTACCTAGGACAACTCGAACAGGATCTCAAAACAAGAGAAAAATCAAAGCAAGAAGGTGAAAGCACGGACCAACCTTCCCCGCAAAACTTACGATTATCCTTTGGATGCAGGCACAATGAACTTAACAGGAATATTTACAAAAATCACTATCTTCATAACGACAAGTTTCCAAACGCAAACATATCTCCAGCTAAGAAATACTCTACTATCACTCATTGTTCTCTTTTTGCATGAGGCTAAGCATTGCCTCCCTAATTGCATAAGGCTAAGCATTGCCTTCCATTGCATGAGACTAAGCACTGTCTCCTCTTCTTGCATAAGGCTAAGCATTGCCTCCCTTATTGCATAAGGCTAAGCATTGCCTTTCTTTTCATGAGACTAAGCATTGTCTCCTAATTTCATTAGACTAAGCATTGTAGCCTAATTGCATGAGACTAAGAACTGTCTCCTTTTCCTTGAGTGAGACTAAACATTGTCTCCTCTTCTTGCATAAGGATAAGAATTGCCTCTCTAATTGCATAAGGCTAAGCATTTCCTTCCTTTGCATGAGACTAAGAATTGTCTCCTCTTTTTGCATGAGGCTAAGCATTGCCTCCCTAGTTGCATAAGGCTAAGCATTGCTTCCTTTGCATGAGATTAAGTACTGTCTCCTCTTCTTGCATGAGGATAAGCATTGCCTCCCTAATTGAATAAGGCTAAGCTCTGCCTTCCCGCGCATTGAGACTAGCACTGTATCCTTTTATTGCATGAGGCTAAGCATGGCCTCCCTAATTTCATAATTCTAAGCATTGCCTTTCCTTGCATAATACCAAACTCTACCTCCCTTATGCTACTTGAAATCTAGAACTATTATCTAGTTTCCCAGGGCTAAGATCTTCCCCAATCTTACACAATACTAAGCTCTGTCTTGTTTTGCTTCACATACGACCAAGCATCATATCTTTGCATATCATGGGCTAAAACATCACCATTTTATCCAAAGGCATCATAGTCTGAAGGCATCATCCAAATAGATAGAAGACACCATGCCATGTCCTGAGGATCTCTCAATATTTCACATCATTATTCAAAGGCTTCATGGTTCAGAGGCACCATTTCCATGGCACGAGAACATCATTTCATGGCCTGTGAATCCCTTATCACGTGATTCATGGTTCAGGACATCATAGTCTGAGGAAATCATCCTCATTTCCCATATTTATTGCATGCATTGCGTTTAAGTTTTGCAGGTAATCTAGGAGGTAACCATTCTCTTAACGGGAGCAATCTTCGCTCCGGTTTCTGTTCGATGCTCATATCTTGAAATTACCTCCAATGCAGCCAACCACCGTCCGTTACCCGCTTCCACTTGATAACTGTTCAAATACTCATCCATAACTGTTCTGAGATACATCCATTATTGTCCTACCTAAAGGAACACTTTCCGAAGCATATGATCATTAACAACTCCATTGGCTTAGTTCACCGCTGGATCCATCCCGTAATACCAGGGATATGTAGGCAACTTAGGGACTAGGGTTCGACCTCCAAAGTTTTTTTAAAATCACCTCATTCGGTCAAAATCGATCATCATTTTCTTTACCTGACAACTCTTTCATCATTGTCGGGTTAAGAGGGGCTGCTGTTGATACCCAATTTTGTCCTCATATATTTTTCAAATAATATAAATACTTTCAAAAAACCATTTGCATTATTATTCATTCACAGGATTTACGCAAGCATTTCTTATAATTTTCATAATTTTAGAGCTTTTAAATCAATTTTTTTCCTCGTATTAATTTACATAAAATTTTTGTAATTACTCTTTTAAATTATTTGTGATGAATTAATCACTTGAAATTATTATTTTCATCCCTAATACATTTTTGAAATATTTTTACCCCATTACAATGGTATTTTTAGGCTATTTGCATAAATTTGCAATAATAGCCTACATTTTGCATTCTTATTGTAATTGATATTTCATTTAGGGTCAAAATAATCTTACATTTTTTATAATCTCCCATTATTGTTTAAAATATTAATTTGCATAAGTAGCATTTTATATATTTACTTACTTATTTAAATTATTTTCCTTTTAATTTATATTTTTAAAAGCTGGCCAAATTTTTAATTAGATTTTCGTACCAAACCAGCCCAATACACTAACCTAATAACCCCAGCCCAAACCTGTCACGACCCGCCTAGCCAACCCGACCCAAACCCTTTTAAAATCCTAACCGCTGATCTCTAATATCAACGGCCCATATTTAATCCCACTTCTTAAATTACCTAACCCCCAAACCCTAACCCATTTCCCTCTAACCCGCCGCCCCTAAACTTTCTCAACATCCCCTTCTTTCTCTGAAGAACCTAACCGCCGCCCCTCTAAATCCCTCTCCTAATCCCACTAATAATGGGATTCGATTGTTATACTATTGCCATATTTGACCCCTTGTGGTACTGGTTGTTCGTTTATGGCGTTACCTAGGTGCTTGCCTAAACATGCCAATCAATCTCTTCCGAAATCGAACCAAAATAGTTTGAATCTCTGATTTTGAGCGCTATTTCATCTATATACGTTCAATGCTACTTGTAAGTTCAATTTTGTTTAGATTCTGCTGATTTACACTTTCCCTAAAAAATAGTATTTATATTTTTCTCTTTTAAATTGATTTCAAATTAATTCGTGTATTTCTTTTCCTTGTTTGTTGCTCAAATTACTCTGTTTCCTTGTTTGTTGCTCAAATTACTCTGTTTCCTTGTTTGTTGCTCGATTTTGACTGTTATATAAACCCATTCTCCCTCCCCTTTTGGACATACTTTTGAATCGCTAAAATTTCCATTAAAACTAAGTATCTTCACTTTGTTGTTCGTTTATTCTCTTGTCATATTTTGGCTCTTGTCCAGCTTAAAGCCAAGGCCAACATAATTCATATTTTCTCGACCTTCCTTGGTATGATCATTGCCCTGGTTCCTTTAAGCCCTTGGGAACTTTACACATCTAAGGTTCTGGGTGATACTGCTTTATTGACGCTGTAAGTGACTCTGTTCTTTTCTTGTTCATCTACTTGTCGATCAGTAACTGGTTAATTCTTAACCTTTGAAATGTTCATTCTCTTATGTTCTAATTAGCATATTCATGCCTCTGAAATTACATAACCTAATGTGTCTTCTAGACTATCTCTACATGTGACTCCGATTATGATATGAACCCCTCTAGCATTTGCTCATGCTTAAATTGTTAGTTCTGAAATGTGTGTGTGTTTAACTTGAGTAAGTTAGACTGTTTGAAGTTCGTTTAGCTTAATGTACTGGTACTTTGAGTGTGTACACTAGCTATATGACATCTGTGTGTCTTCTGCCTTGTCCTGGATTTTTATAGTAGCTGATTTGTCTCTGTGATATGCCCTAATTCATGATAAAACCCTCATTCTAGCTGTGATTTGCTCCTATGATCATGTTTATCACTTAATATGTTCTTGCCTTGCCAAATTTTGTACTCCCTAGCAACTAGGTGGAACCTTTTAGACTTGTTTCTTAACTTGTGTCCCCTATAACATCTTATTTGTTTTCCTTGTTGGTATGAGTTTCACTGTTTAACCCCTGGTGTAGCATAATCTGACCCTTAGTCTTGAACCTGTTAAGTTAATTGTTTGTCTTACTGGCCTAATGCTCCTTTACTTATTAAATTTGTAATCCTAGAATCCGTAATTCCCCTTGCTTCTTACATATGTACCCTGCCCCAATGTGCTAAGTATAGACTTGCAACATTAACATATCTCTTTAGTTTATGTACCCTGTGTGTTGATATGTTCATTGTGTGATCTCTTTTGTAATGCCTGTTCCTAAAATGCAAATACACTTCTCCAAATTATGCTATTTGACTACTATTTTCATTGGTTGTTTACCATACTCTAAACCTATAATTCTTGGTCGGCTGAAAGCCAAGGCCACTAAAGCTTTCTCTATTAACCTAGCTAGTGTGAGCACTGCTCGGGGTCCACTTTGAGTCCACTTTGAGACCCTTGTGAACTCTGACACACTAGGGCCTGAGGTTCTTAGCCATTCTCCTGACTACTCAATTCTACCCCTCTTTCTACTTACTGAATGTGTCAATTGACTTGTGTAAGTTATTGTTTTCCTGGATCCTATGATCAAACCATGGTTGTTGGGTTTGGTTTGAGTTCACCTATGGTTTCTGGGTTATGTTGAGATCTGTGTGGAGAAAGAGCTTAGTTGAATGCCTGGCAGGGCTGGGTATCTCTTGGGCTTGTCTTGGTCTTACTATATTTATTTGTATCACTTTGTAATTATATTTCATTATTGGGCATGTAATAATTCTGTAATAACAACTGGGTAATAGTGAAATTTGGAAATGAGTATCTCCTAATACTTGCATGAAAAGGGTGGAAAGCATGTTCATAGGATTTGTGTTATCTATTTGGTTATATGTGAATAACTTTGTACACTATTAGAAATCATGTCATTAGGGAATCACACGCTCACATAGTTAGTATGTCGTCAATGCATAAGTGTTCAACCTTATTCATGTGTTTGCTGCTAGGTGTTGCTAAACAGAATGCCTATAGGAAGTATTTACCAATGACTGCTCCTTAATCTGCTCAATAGATATCATGCCTATAGGATCTAAATGTGTAAAATCAGTTCCAATTGTAAATTTTTAGAAAGCATGCCTGTAGGAGTTAATTGTGTAAAATCAGTTCCATCTGTCAATTTTTAGAAAGCATGCCTATATGAGTTAATTATATAGAATCAGTTCCAATTGCCAAGCGTTAGAAATCATTCCTATAGGATGTCACTACTCGCTTTTCAAACGATGTTTTATTGTATATTCACCTGATTATTAGGAAGTGTAATAATTCTGAGCACTTTCAGTAAGTCCCACTGTTCTTTATTGTATAAATCACTTAGAGATTATGCCTATAGATTTGTTAACTGATAATCTGTAATAAATGGTTTAGCAGCACCTGGCACTTACCAACTGGTAATTTAAAAATCCTAGGTCTAAAAAATGTCTTGCATATCTAAGTCAGATCATCTAGAAACTATGCCTATAGAGTTTAAAAACTGCAATCCCTTCAATTCCGAAAACTGCCTAATATGTAAAATCTGCTTGCGTGCATTTGTTTGTCTAATTGCGGAGGCTAATGTGAGCCTTTAAATGGATTTAATTGCAGTCCCTTTGTTTTGATTTGTCGCCTAGTTTTAATATTTTTTAGAAGCCTAAGTCAAGTCTAGAATCACCCAAGATAGAGGTCCAAATTCCTCCTAGACCATAGGAATGGGACAGGCAGTGCACGCATAAGGAATGATTTAGAATCAACTAGTGCGCTTTAGGTAAAAACTTAGAGATATTAATCAGGTAGCAGGAGATACTCTATGCCCGAGGAATAATAGGAGTAACACCCCATATCGAGGGAGTAACGAAGTATTATTTATTTTGCACGGGGTGATCGTTTAGGCTAAAAAACTTAGGACCCCCCATCTTATCTTTGAATCAAGTGTTTGTATTTATTCAAAGTCTTTTGATAATAAAACTTCACAAACTTCTTTTTTTCGATCTGTCTTTGTTTATCTGTCTAAGTCATATAATTCGAGTTCGGCCGGGACTCACAGTTGTGGACCTCGAAGAGTGCCTAACTCCTTATCTTCGAGGTAATTTTGAGCCCTTACCCGATCTTTGGTGATGCAAACTAGTAAACCTGAGTCATATGCAAATAGGCGCCCTAACGCACCTTAAAACTATTATGTGGAGACTCTCCTCTTTTAGCACCTCCTTAAAAGAGTTGTCACATGTCAAAACCCGATTTTGCGAGAAAAAGAGGTGCGACAGCATGGTGACTCTGCTGGGAACTTACACTCAGGCTCTAACCATAGAGAATTTATTTATATGAATTAGTCTTCTATGATAAACGTGTTTCCTTGTTCTTTTATTATTTTTGTTGTTACATGAATATCCCGCTCCCGTTTCCCTTTTATTGCTGCATGCATACCCCTTCCCTATTCTCCCTTTATATGAATTCGCATTAATATGAAAATCCCTGCTCAAATTGGCTATAACATGCGTTTTCCTTTTTTCTAGTCGTACTTATTTGCTCCAAGTCATTTTTTTAAATTTCTACATCATGTCTCTCCCCACCCTTACTCCCTCGCTTACTTTATTACAACTTCCACATTGCGCGAACTAACTTTTTCTTTGTATCCCTTTCTTTTCATGTCTTTACACTTAATTTAATATTGCATTTATTGTTTTCATCATGCAAAATATTTGACAACGTGTTGTTTATATTTTCATAAAGGGTTCTCCACATCATATTCCATTCGTGCCCATATAATACCATAGCGGCACTTGATGAGTGTCCGCGCTCTTTTGAAATCACCCTTTAAATTTGGAAAGTCTTATTTGCGGTAAAACTATTCGATCAACATTGCAGTCGACAGTTCGTGCCTTTCCCTCTCAAGTTGTCCGCTTTAGGGTATCGGTGTAGACTCTTATAGAAACCCCACTCTAATATTAAATGTGCATGCATCATGTCCAAACCTAGTATGGGTTAGAACACTGTCCGCATGATAACCCTCTAAGGCAAGCCTCATCCAAAGTCCGTCGGGATTTCCGTAATCCCAATGGACACAATCACGATATGTTCATTATTTGGAGAAAACAGGCCGGTATGCTAATCATTAATGTGTAGATAGTCAAATCCGGAGGGGGAAATGGCTAACTTTATTTGTTTTGCATAAATGAGGCACGAAGTCCCCATGCTCGGTATGGTTCAAAATATCCACCTTTGCTGCTGGATTGGTGGAAACTTCCTTCTAGAAGCGAAGGTTGGCAAGGAAGACCATTCAGTATACCATACTCCTTGGTAATTATTCAGTTAAAAAGCCTGACCTTAATTGATTCCATACTCTAAATCTTTAACCAAGTGACAAAAATCATGTAAAAAGAGTCCTCGGGAATTTACCCCCTTTATTAGACAGTCAGCCAAACAATGCATTAGTTGAGGCCGCCACCATGTTTTGGGATGAGAAGAGAGCCATCTTCCATTTTGGCGCTAGAAATGACTCCTCTTTTAGAAGAAATAGGAGGCTTCGCTGGACTCCCATGGGATAGCCCTAGTTTATTGGTACCGAAAAATCGCACTTCCCGAGGTTTCTTGAAAATTATAGGTTTGAAGAGAAATGATGAGTTACTCTGTCTGAAGAAGTCTTACATACCATTGAGCGTTATGGGAACAACAAGTCATATCATCTTTACCATGATGAATTTGCCATCACTTCTTTGGGTTGGACGCACCGTCGGGTTTTTGTGTTCATTGTCTGTTTTCTAGGGATGTTGATATTTCCGATGAAGGGAGAAAGGATCCACACCCCCTAGCTATGGTCGCTAGGACTTTAATGGAGGGGATTGAGGGGAAAACTTACACTATTGTACCTATGATTTTGGCTGAGATGTACCGGGGTTTAGACCGTTGCAAAAACGGGTATGGGCACTTCGAAGATTGCAATCTATTGCTACAGGTATGGTTGTTAGAACACTTTCATAGAGGTGAATACTGTAAAGAACTTCCGTGATGACCATGGAATTACCACATAACCTATAACCATCCTAAGAGAATGACTTTTATCCCAAACAGGTTTGTGCAACCAGGAAACGCTGTGAGCTGGGTACATTTCTTCAGCAGTCTGACTGACGAAAAGGTGCATTGGATGTTCGAATGGTTCCCTAGCAGCGAATTCATCGTTAGGTCAAGAGAGGCTCCTTATCTAGTGCTAATCGGATCGAGAGGAATCTATCATTATGCTCATATAAGGGTTATGAGGCAAGCTGGGAGAAAGCAGGTTATACCTCGAGTTTCCATCAGGATTCAGTATAAAGCAGACTTCAAGGGGAACACCATTCCATTCAAGTTCTAGGCACAACATATGTGGAGTCAAAAGATCATTGTGGAGAAAGATACCATCGAGCCAGATCGGTATCACGCTATCCATGTGTACTTCTATCCATCATGGTTGGTAGATAATATAGCGGGAGATGTCAAGCCAGGGGTTAATTTGAGGAATAGGGTCATAGACGACGATGCTGAAGCACAAGTCAAATACAAGATGTTTCGCAAAGGGGTTTCGCGTCTGAAGCCAGGCATTGGAACAACATAAAGTGGACATGGAAGCAATCAACGAGTGGAAAGGAATCTCTACTAAATCAACAAAGAGGTTGTAATATTTGGAGCAGGGGTTGATGGAGCTTGACGAAAATATGAGGAAGAGGATCTTGGACTGCCAGAAAGTAGAGGGCAACGAAGGAGGGCATCTAGCAAGGGCATATCTGCTGTTGGACATGCACGACCTGGGAACCTGATTCATGGCGCTAAGAAAGCCAAGCATCGAGAAGATCCCTCTAGGACCAAATAGATTAGGAATAATGTTTTATTAGCTTTCTAGGATCATTTTAGACATTGGTTGTAATAAAGCAAATGCCATTAGTGACTTTTTATAATTATTGTCGTTTTAGTATAGATTTGGTCCAATTATAAGATTAATGAAATAACCGCAATTATTGGCATTAATTTTCTCCAAATCTATATGTCGCTTAGGCCTACCTCGGCCAAAATGAGGTCCTTAAAATTAGGACGCGAATTTATAATTCTAAAATATGTGTTTAATACTGCAAATATCCTTTTAATACTCCTTACTAACTTGTTTTTTATTTTTCTTTTCTTTTGTTTATTTCCTTTCCCTAAGGTTGGTTTGTGTATACTGGGATCATCAACATATCATACCAGATCTAGAGGTCCTCCACCTCCTCCTCCTCCAAGTGATCCCAAAAATAAAGGAAAAGCCAAAATGGATGACATGAGCGGTATCAGGAAAGACAACGCTACACATGCAGAGAATGTCGAAACTTCGGATGGTCGGAGTACTCCGGCACATAACAACTTGGTCTTACGGTTAGAACAGAAAATACTGGATTTACAAGGGGAAATTGAGCAGGTCCGGAACTTGGAAAACCTTTCCCTTATCCTGAATGTTCCCAACATCAATCAACAAAACGCTCAAAACCCAGCACCTCCCCAGAACACACAAAACCAGCACCCGCAAAATCATCTCGCACCTCATCAATATGCCACGCCTCCTCAAAATCCTAATCCTTTACCAATGTCGACTCCTCCACAACATCACCATCATCCGACCCACTATCCATAAACCACCACCTACCACACTCCTCAAAATGCACCACAACCTACCCCGAATCCCCAAAATTCAACCAACGACCACCAATACGCCCAAATTCTTGGAGTCCATCAAAGCAACCCGATATACGTAGATAACTTACCCCACACTCCACAACAGACTCTGTATACGCTGGAGCCCGCCGAGAAGGACCTGCTCATCAAGAACATGTCGGAGGAACTCAAGAAGCTTACTAGCTGAGTCCAAGGTGGTAAAGGTGTCGAGGGTTTGAATTATGAGGATTTGTGTATTCAGCCGGATGTAGAGCTGCCAGAGGGTTACAAACCTCCTAACTTCGAAATGTTCGAGGACAGGTGATCCGAAGGTACATTTGAGAACATACTGTGACAAGCTCATAATGGTTGGAAAAGATGAAAGAATTCCCATGAAGTTGTTCATGAGGAGCCTCACTGGAGACGCCTTGTCCTGGTACATCAGTCAAAACCCAAAGAAATAGATTAACTGGGTAAGCATGGTATCATATTTTATGGATCGGTTCAGGTTCAATACAGAAAATGCGTCAAACGCCTTCTACATTCAAAATCTTAATAAGAACCCGACAGAAATTTTACGTGAGTATGCTACTCAGTGGAGGTCATAAGATGCGAAAGTAAGGCCATCACTGGAAGAAGAACAGATGAATAAGTTCTTCGTCCGAGCTCAGGATCCGCAGTATTATGAGAGGCTGATGGTTCTTAAAAACCTTAAATTTCTTGACATTATCAAATTGGGAGAAAGAATAGAAGAGGGGATTCACAAACCAAACACCCCCCTCCCCACCCACATATCACCCTTCACCTCCCAGATACCAACAACCCGCCGCCACTTACCATACTTACAACACCCAGCCATCATACTACCACTTACCACCAGCCCTCCAAAACTACCAAAAACCTAGACCAAATTTTGACTGCAGATTGCCCAGACAATCCACCCCGATTGCAGAACTCATCGACCAATTGTACATGAGACAGAAGGTTGCCGGCTGTGTCACTCCATTCCCGTTGTTGCCATGGAAAATTCCTCCCAGTAGATTAATCCAAATAAGACATGTGCCTACCACTGGGCATAAAGGGTCACACTATTGATGAATTTCGCACCGATTTAGCTTGAAGTAACCACACCGACTCCGTTTGAGATTGAAGAAACAACGCCCTCAGCCGCGCCAACTTCGTTCGAAGTGGAAGTGACCACACCCTTCATCGTGGCGGTAGAACCTACACCATCCTTCAAGTATAATGATATACCATGACAGTATGCTGCAGAAGTAAGAAGGAAAGGAAAGGGTAAAATGGAGGAAACATGTGATGCACAAGGCATGACCAAAACTAGTAGGGTTTATATGCCCGAACATTTGGGAGGAACAAATAAAGAAGCCACTTCTAAGCCGCCTATCATTGAAACTGGCCCGGATGATCTTTGGAGAAAGGTGCACGCAAGAGAGTATTTTGTGGTTGATCATCTGAACAAAACCCCTACCCAGATATCCATTCTATCACTACTACAGAACTCCGAGGCGCATAGGAATGCGTTGACGAAAGTGTTGAACAAAGCCTATGTACCCAGTAACATTACTAGTGGGGATATGACTAATATGGTAGGACAAGTATTAGAAAGCCATAATATCACTTTCCACGAAGATGAACTGCCACCGGAAGGGTTGAGTCACAACAGGGCACAGCATATCACACTGCAGTGCGAAGACAAATTCATTGCCAGGGTCTTGATAGATAGGGGTTCAAGTCTCAACATTTGTCCATTGACCACTTTGAAGAGGTTGGGTAAAGGTTTGCATGAGATAGAAGTAGGGAGTATGAACGTGAAAGCATTTGATGGGTCTCAAAATGCCACGATTGGGGAGACCAACCTCTGTTTGCATATGGTCCCGACTTAGTTTGATGTTGAATTTCAAGTGTTTGACATATCCTCCACATACATATGATGTTGGGACGACCTTAGATACACGCTGCTGAGGCTGCGGCCTCTACTCTACACCAGGCCATAAAGTTCGAATGGAATCATCAGGAAGTAATCATTCACGGGGACGGGAGTAATCCTATTTACACCAATCAGAATGTCCCAGTTGTTGAGAATAGAAGGAAGTTGGGTGGAGAGACTTACCATCGCATTGAGCATGTCAACGCGATTGCGAAAGATAAATAGTAGAGTAGCAAAATAGAGAGCATATTGGCATGGGAAGGTATAAACCTGGTAAGGGACTCGGTAAGAATCTCCAGGGTATCACTAAACCAATACAGCTAAAGCATCACAGCACAACCTTTGGACTTGGATATAAGTACACCTGGATGGAGTATAACGATTGGTCGCCGCCATGGCGTGGTCCTTATTACCCTCTTGAGAAGCCGGTACCACATTTGAGCCAATCATTTCATCAGGCCGACATGATGTGGGGATCTGAAGAAGATAAGTTCTAGCTGGCTTAAGGAATCTGTTCTTGGAAGATGAAGATATGGATTGCAGCGCAATAGTTAAGGAAGATGAGGAGGAAGGCCTTGTCACCAAGAAGATCAAAGCTAAGGTTCTCAGAGTGGTTGAATATCCAACCTGGTTGGCTAATATTGTGCTAGTTCTGAAAAAGGATGGGAAAGTCAGAGTATGTGTTGACTATCAAGATTTAAACAGAGCAATTCCTAAAGATGATTTCTCGTTACCCAATATACACATACTGTTCGACAACTGTGCCAGGCATGAACTCCAGTCTTTTGAGGACTGCTTTACAGGATATCATCAGATCTGAATGGATAAAGAAGATGCCGACAAGACAGCCTTTAATACACCATGGGGAGTTTATTGCTACAAAATGATGCCATTTTGTCTAAAGAATGCTGAAGCCACTTATATGAGAGCCATGGCAACTATTTTCCATGACATGATACACAAAGAGATAGAAGTATATGTTGACGACGTCATTATCAAATCCAATAAGGGTACAAATCACATTGCAGACTTGAGAAAATTCTTTGATCGACTTCAAAGGTATAATTTAAAACTAAACCCTACAAAATGTGCTTTTGGGGTCCCTGCTGGAAAGTTGTTAGGATTCATCGTCAGCTGCCGAGGAATTGAGTTGGATCCGTCAAAGGTCAAGGCTATCCGGGATTTGCTACCTCCAAGGAACAAGAAAGATGTGATGAACTTATTGGGGCATCTCAATTACATTAGCCGCTTCATAGCATCAACCGTGACCTGTGAGCCGAATTTCAACATGTTAAAGAAGGATTTTGCAACAAGTTGGACTGAAGAATGCCAGAAAGCTTTTAACAAAATCAAGGAATATTTGTCCACACCACCAGTCCTGGTCCCGCCGGAACCTGGTAGACCTTTGATACCCTATATGTCCGTACTAGATGGGGCTTTCGGTTGCGTCTTGGGACAACACGATGATACGGGGAGGAAATAGCATGCCATATACTATCTGAGTAAGAAGTTCACACCCTATGAATCACGGTATTCTTTGCTGGAACGCACCTGTTGTGCCCTGACGTGGATAGCTTAGAAGCTGAGGCACTACTTCTGTTCCTACACCACATATCTCATATCAATGATGGATCCTCTAAAATACATTTTCCAGAAACCCATGCCTACAGGGAAGCTGGAAAAATGACAGATACTGTTGAGTAAATTTGACATCATCTATGTAACTCAGAAGGCAGTCAAGGGACAGGAATTAGCAAATTATCCGGCAGAAAATCCGGTAGGAGGAGAATACGAACCGCTGAAAACGTATTTTCTCGATGAAGAAGTATCATTTGTAGGGAAACATATGGCCGAAACCTACGACGGTTGGAGAATGTTCTTTGATGGGCCTGCAAATTTCAAATGAGTGGGTATCAGAGTTATTTTGGTGTCAGAGATAGGTCAACATTATTCGGTATCCGCAAAACTCAGATTTTCGTGCATTAAAAATATGGTAAAATATGAGTCTTGCATCTTGGGAATTAATTTGGCCACTGACATGAATATCCAGGAATTGCTGGTAATTAAGGATTCAGAATTTTTGGTACATCAGGTTCTAGGAGAGTGGGCTACAAAGAATACCAAAATATTACCATAGTTGTACTATGTGCAAGAGTTGATGAAGTGATTCATAATGATAGAGTTCAGACATGTTCCCAGAATCCAGAATGAGTTCACAGATGCGTTGGCCACCGTGTCTTCCATGATACAACACTCAGACAAGAATTTTGTCGACCCTATTCCATAATCAGCCAGCTTATTCCGCTCACGTTGAAGAAGAAACGGATGGGAATCTGTGGTTCCATGATATCAAAGAACACTTGGCAAAAGGAGAGTACCCAGGAGCATGCAAATCATACTCAGAAATGCACACTCCGAAGATTATCCAACCATTTCTTCCAAAGTGGAGGAATTCTGTATAGAAGGACTCCAGATCTAGGATTATTACGGTGTGTTGACGCCAAGGAAGCTTCCAAACTGCTCGAAGAGATACATGCCAGAACTTGCGGACCACGCATGAACGATTTCATTTTAGCCAAGAAGATATTAAGAGCAAGATATTTTTGGATGACTATGGAAGCAAACTGCATCAGGTATGTTCAGAAGTGTTATCAGTGCCAAATACACGCAAATATGATACGGGTGCCACCAAATGAACTAAATGAAACAAGTCCACCTTGGCCGTTTGTCGCTTGGGGCATGGATGTCATCGGTCCGATCGAATCCGCTGCTTCTAACAGGCACAAGATCATTCTAGTGGCCATAGGATACTTCACAAAATGGGTTGAGGTTGCATCTTACAAAGCTGTAACCATGAAAGCCATCGCAGATTTTGTCAGGAATTGTACTGTTTGCCGTTTCGGGTGCCAGAATCCATCATCACCGAAAAATCTGCCAACCTCAACAGAGAAACCTTCAAGATCAAGAATAATAATTCCACAGCATACAGGCCTCAAATGAATGGAGTCGTGGAGGCCGCAAACAATAATATCAAGAAAATATTGAGAAAGATGGTAGAAAACCACAAGCAATGGCACGAAAAATTAACATTTTCCTTGTTAGGGTATCGTAGCACAGTCTGCACATCAATCGGAGAAACCCCCTACTTGCTGGTCTACGGTATTGAAGTTGTCATTCCCGACGAAGTCGAAATTCCTTCTTTAAGAATTATACAAGAGGCTGAACTTAGCGACGCATACAGGATATGAAGTCACTATGAACAATTTGCTCTTATTGTTGGGAAAAGAATGAATGTGGTATGCCATGGTCAACTTTACCAGAACAGAATGTCTAGAGCTTTCAACAAAAAGGTCAAACCTAGACAGTTCACACCGGGGCAACTGGTGCTGAAGCGGATCTTCCCACTTCAAGATGAAGCCTAAGGGAAATTTTCACCCAATTGGCAAGGGCCATACATGGTTCACAAAGTACTAACAGGAGGAGTGCTCATACTTGCAGAAATGAACGGAGAAATTTGGCCAAATCCCATCAACTCAGACACAGTTAAGAGATACTATGTTTAGATTATTCACATTTCTTCATCTGATGTAACTTAACTACGCTTGACCTGATTCCCGTTTAAGAGGGGATACGTAGGCATCCCTGTGGGTTCGGTCACAACTCAGTAAAATCTTCATTTTCCACTATGGTCAGAAATTGGGGAAGAATTTTGAGGAAGACCCTCAAAATTCCGGAGCAAGTCCAGCCAACTTCGTTATATGCAGAACGGTCAAAGAATCGCTTATTGAAGTGGGGCAGAATTTTGAGGAGGACCCTCAAAATTCTAATGCAAAGAAGTCGCAATGTCTCTAAAGTGTCATGGTCATTGATTCATCTAATTTACTTGATATATCATGCTACTATGTTTTTTTAAATAACTACATTCATCAAATGCACGCATATTTTCTCGAAAACATTATTTTTAAAAAAGCCATATGCTACCCAGGACAACTCGAATAGGATATCAAAACAAGCGCAAAAGTAAAGCAAGAAGGTGAAAGCACGAACCAAACTTCTCCGCAAAACTCGCAATTTTCCTTTGGATGCAGGCACAATTAACGTAACAGGAATATTCACAAAAATCACTATCTTTATAACGACAAAGTTTCCAAATGCAAACATATCTCCAGCTAAGAAATACTCTACTATCACTCATTTCCCTCTTTTTGCACGAGCATAAGCATTGCCTCCCTAATTGCATAAGGCTAATCATTGACTTCCCTTGCATGAGACTAAGCAATTTCTCCTCTTCTTGCATGAGGCTAAGCATTGCCACCCTAATTGCATAAGGCTAAGCATTGCCTACCTTTGCATGAGACTATGCACTGTCTCCTAATTGCATGAGACTAAGCAATGTCTCCTAATTGCATGAGACTAAGCATTGTCTTATTTTCCTTCCAATAGACTAAGCACTGTCTCCTCTTCTTGCACGAGGATAAGCATTGACTCCCTAATTGCATAAGGCTAAGCATTGGCTTCCTTTGCATGAGACTAAGCACCGTCTCCTATTTTTGCATGAGGCTAAACATTACCTCCCTAATTTCATAAGGATAATCATTACCTTCCTTTGCATGAGACTAAGTACTGTCTCCTCTTCTTGCATGAGGCTAAGCATTGCCTCCCTAATTTCATAAGGTTAAGCATTGCCTTCCTTTGCATGATACTAAGCATTGTCTCCTCTTCTTGCATGAGGTTAAGAATTGCCTCCCTAATTGAATAAGGGTAAGCTCTGCCTTCCCGTGCATTGAGACTAACACTGTCTCCTTTTCTTGCATAAGGCTAAGCATTTCCTCCCTAACTGCATAAGGCTAAGCATTGCCTTTCCTTGCATAATACCAAAAGCTACCTCTGTTATGCTACTTGAAATCTATCACTATTTTCTACTTTCCCAGGGCTAAGCTCTTCCCCAATCTTACACAGGACTAAGCTCTGTCTTGTTTTGCTTTTCATACGACCAGGCATCATGTAGTTGCATCTCATGGGCTAAAACATCGCCATTTATCCAAAGGCGTCATAGTCTGAAGTCATCACCCCCATAGTCAGAAGACACCATGCCATGGCCGATTGATCTCTCAATATTACACATCATTATTCAAAGGCGTCATGGTTCAGAGGCACCATTTCCATGGCTCGAGAACATCATTTAATGGCCTGTGAATCCCTTATCATGCGATTCATGGCCCAAGACATCATGGTCTAAGGACATCATCCTCATCGTCCAGAGACAACTTTCATGGTCTAAACGGAATTTGCATCATGTTTAAATTCTCGCAATAATCCCATATATACTTGCATGCATTGCGTTTAAGTTTTGCAGGTAATCCAGGAAGTAACCATTCTCTTAACGGGAAAAATATTTGCTCCGGTTTCTGTTTGATGCTCACATCCTGAACTTACCTCAAATGCAGCCAACCACCATCTGTTACCTGCTTCTACTTGTATACCGTTCAAATACTCATCCATAACTGTTCTGAGATACATCCATTAGTTTCCTACCTAAAGGAACACTTTCCGAAGCTTACGACCATTCCTACAACAGCTCCATCGGCTCAGTTCACCGCTGGATCCAGAACTACACACGACCTGATTCCCGTAATACCAGGGACATGTAGGCAACTTAGGGACCAGGGTTCAGCCTCCATTTTTTCCTTAAAATCACCTCATCCGGTCAAAATCGGTCATCATTTTCTTTACCTGATAACTCTTTCATCATTCTCAGGTAAAGAGGGACAACTGTTGATACCCAATTTTACCCTCATATATTTTTTAAATAATATGCATACTTTCAAAACACCATTTTTGCATTATTATTCATTCACAGGATTTACACAAGCATTTCTTATAATGTTCATAATTTTAGAGCTTTTAAATTATTATTTTTCCTCACATTAATTTACATAAAATTTCAGTAATTACTCTTTTATATTATTTGTGATAACTTAATCACTTGAAATTATTATTTGCATTCTTAATACATTTTTGAAATATTTTTACCCCATTACAATGGTATTTTTAGGCTATTTGCATAAATTTGCAATAATAGCCTACATTTTGCATTCTTATTGAAACTGATACTTCATTTAGGGTCAAAATAATATCTTACATTTTTTATAGTCTCCTATAATTGTTTAAAGTATTAATTTGCATAAGTAGAATTTTTATATATCTACTTACTTATTAATTTAAGCTATTTTCCTTTTAATTTCTATTTTTAAAAGCTGGCCCAATTTTTAATTTTTCAAACCAGCCCAATACACTAACCCAATAACCCCAGCCCAACCTCTTTTAAAATTCTGGTCGTTGATCACTAAGATCAACGGCTCACATTTAATCCCCCTTCTTAAATTACCTAACCCCCAAACTCTAACCCATTCCCCTCAAACATTTCGCCCCTAAACTCTCTAAACCTCCCATTCTTTCTCTGAAGAACCCTAACCGCCGCCCTCTAAATCCCTCTCCTAATCCCACTAATAATGGGATTTTATTTCCATGCTTTTGCCATATTTGACCCCTTGTGGTACCGGTTGTTCGTTTATGGTGTTACCTAGGTGCTTGCCTAAACATGGCAAGGAATCTCTTCAGAAATCGAACCAAAATAGTTCGAACCTCTGATTTTGAGCGCTATTTCGTTTGTATACGTTCAATGCTACTGTGTGAGTTCGATTTTGTTGAGATTCTACCGATTTACACTTTCCCTAAAAAACTAGGGTTTACAAATTTCTCTCTTAAATTGATTTCAAATCGATTCATATGTTTCTTTTCCTTGCTTGTTGCTTAAATTACTCCGTTTCCTTGTTTGTTGCTTGATTTTGATTACTATATAAACCTATTACCCTTCCTCTTTTGGAGAGACTTTTGATTCGCTAAAATTTCCACTAGAACTAAGGATCTTCACTCTGTTGTTTGTTTATTCTCTTGTCCTATTTGGCTCTTGGCCTGGTGAAAGACAAGGCCACAGGAATTTCTATTTTCTTGACCTTCCTTGGGTGTGAGCATTGTCCTGGGTTCCTTGAAGCCCTTGGGAACTTGACGCATCTAAGGTTCTGGTTGATACTACTTTGTTGACTCTCTAAGTGACTTTGTTCTTTTCTTGTTTGTCTACTTGTCGATCAGTAACTGGTTAGTTCTTAACCTTTGAAATGTTCATTCTCTTATGTTCTAATTAGCATATTCATGCCTCTGAAATTGCATAACCTAATGTGTCTTCTAGACTATCTCTACATGTGACTCTGATTATGATATGAACCCCTCTAGCATTTGCTCATGCCTAAATTGTTAGTTCTGAAATGTGTGTGTGTTTAACTTGAGTAAGTTAGAATGTTTGAAGTTTTTTTAGCTTAATGTATTGGTACTTTGAGTGTTTACACTGGCTATATGACATACGTGTGTCTTCTGCTTTATCCTGGATTTTTATATTAACTAATTTGTCTATGTGATATGCCCTAATTTATGATAAAACCCTCATTCTAGCTGTGATTTGCTCCTATGATCATGTTTATCACTTAATATGTTCTTGCCTTGCCAAATTCTGTACTCCCTAGAAACTAGGTGAAACCTTTTAGACGAGTTTCTTAACCTGTGTCCCCTATAACATTTAATTTTGTTTGTTTGTCTGAGTTGCTCTGTTTAACCCCTGGTGTAGCATAATCTGATCCTTAGGCTTGAAACTGTTAAGTTAATTTTTTGTCTTACTGGCCTAATGCTCCTTTGCTTATTAACTTTGTAATCTCAGAAGCCATAATCCCCCTTGCTTCTTACAGATGTACCCTGCCCTAATATGCTAAGTGTAGACTTGCAACATAAACCTGTCTCTTGAGTTTGTATACCCTCTATGTTGATATGTTCATTGTGTGATCTCTTTTGTAATGCCTGTTCCTAAAATGCAAATACACTTCTCCAAATTCTGCTATTTTACTACTATTTTCTTGGTTGTTTACCCTATTCTAAACCTATAATTCTTGGTCGGCTGAAAGCCAAGGCCACTAAAGCTTTCTCTATTAACCTCCCTAGTGTGAGAACTACTCAGGGTCCACTTTGAGACCCTTGTGAACTCTGACACACTAGGGCCTGATGTTCTTGCCAATTTTCCCGACTACTCAATTCTGCCCCTCGTTCTACCTACTGAATGTGCCAATTGACTTGTGTAAGTTATTGTTTTCCTTGATCCTATGATCTAACCATTGCAGTTGGGTTTGGTTCGAGTTCGCCTATGGTTTTTTGGGATATTTTGAGATCTGTGTGGAGAAAGAGCTTAGTTGAAGGCCTGGCAGGGTTGGGTATCTTTTGGGCCTGTCTTGGGCCTACTATATTTATTTGTATCACTTTGTAATTTTATTTCTTTATTAGTCCTGTAATACTACTGTAATAACAATTAGGGTAATAGTGAAATTAGGAAATAAGTATCTTAATACTTTCATGAAAAGGGTAGAAAGCAGGGTCATAACATTTGTATGATCTATTTGCTTATATGTGAATCTCTTTGTGCACTATTAGAAATCATGTCATTAGGGAATCACACACTCACATAATTCGTATGCCGTCAATGCATAAGTGTTCTACCTTATTCTTGTGTCTGCTGATATGTGTTGCCAGACAGGATGCCTATAGGAAATATTTACTAACGACTGCTCCTTAATCCGCTCAATAGATATCATGCCTATAGAAGCTAAATGTGTAAAATCAGTTCCAACTGTCAATTTTTAGAAAGCATGCCTATAGGAGTTAATTGTGTAAAATCAGTTCCAACTGCCAATATTTAGAAAGCATGCCTATAGGAGTTAATTGTATAAAATCAGTTCCAATTGCCAAGCTTTAGAAATCATGCCTATAGGATGTCACTACTCGCTTTTCAAACGTTGTTTTATTGTCTATCCACGCGATTATTAGGAAGCATAATAATTCTGAGAACTTTCAGTAAGTCCCTCTGTTCCTTATTGTATAAATCACTTAGAGATCATGCCAATAGATTTGTTAACTGATAATCTGTAATAAACGGTTTAGCAGCACCTGACACTTACCAACTGGTAATTTAGAAATCCTAGGTCTAAAAAATGGCTTTCTTATCTGACTCAGATCATCCAGAAAACTATGCCTATAGAGTTTAACAACTGCAATCCCTTCAATTCTGAAAACTGCCTAATACGTAAAATCTGTTTGCGTGCATTTGTTTGCCTAATTGCGAAGGTTAATGTGAGCCTTTAAATGGATTTAATTGCAGTCCTATTTGTTTTGATTTGTCGCCTTGTTTTAAAATTTTTGAGCAGCCTAAGTCAAGTATAGAACCACCCAAGATAGAGGTCCAAATGCCTCCTAGACCATATGCATGGGACGGGTAGTGCACGCATAAGGCACGATTTAGAATCAACTAGTGCGCTTTGGGTAAAAACTTAAATATAGTAATCGGGTAGCAAGAGATAATAGTATGTGCCCGCTGAATAATACTAGTAACACCCCATCTCCAGGGAGTTACGAAGTATTATTTATATTGCACGAGGTGATCCTTTAGGCTAAAAAACTTAGGATCCCCATCTTATCTTTGAATCAAGTGTTTGTATTTATTCAAAGTCTTTTAATAATAAAACTTCCCAAACTTCTTGTTTTCTCTCTGTCTTTGTTTATCTGACTTATTCGTATAATTCGAGTTCGGTCGGGACCCACAGTTGTGGACTTCGAAGAATGCCTAACACCTTCTCTTTGAGGTAATTTCGTGCCCTTACCCGATCTTTGGTGATGCAAACTAGTAAACCCCAGTCATATTCAAATAGGTGCTCTAAGGCACCTTAAAACCGTTAGGTGGCGACTCTCCTCTTTTAGCACCTCCTTAAAAGAGTTGTCACATGTCGAAACCCGATTTCGCGAGAAAAAGGGGCACGACAACCCTTGATTTATAACTTATGCCAGTATTTTACCATTTGCGGATAAGTGGCCGCATCTGCATCCTCCACGTTTGCCGAATAAGTCTTACATTTGCGAGACAGCCTCGACCCTCTAGTGGTCGTTTATACGATGCTTGGAACCACATCTGCGGTCGCGCTTCTGCGCAAAATCTTTCGCATATACGAACTCTCACCCAACAGTGCATTCTCTCACCTGCGCACCTGGGCTCGCTTCTGCAGCCATCGCACCTGCTGCAATACCAGTTGCATGTGCGGAACACCAGAACCAGCAGCTTAGCAAAAATCCAAAATGCGATGAAATAATTCGAACCTCGCCCGAAACTCACCAGAGCCACTCCGGACCCCGTCCGACTATACCAAAAAGACCAATAACATAACACGGACCTAATCGAGGCCTCAAATCACACATGACAACATCAAAACTACGATTCGCACCTCAAATCAAAATCTATGAATTTTGAACTCTCAACTTCCAATACTCGCGCCGAAACATATCAAATCATCCCAGAATGAACCCAAATATTGCACACAAGTCCCAAATGACATGACGAAGCTATTCGGATTACCGGAACCGCAATCCGAATCCAATATGCCACAAAGTCAACTTCCGGTCAAACTTATGAACTTTCCAAACCTTCAAATTTTCAAATTTTGCCAACTTGTGTTGAAACCTTCTAGAAACATCCAAATGCAAATCCGGGCATACGCATGAGTCCAAAATCACCATACAGACCTACCGGAACCATCAAATCTCTGTTCCGAGGTCTAATTCACAAAAAGTTAAACTGAGTCAACTCTTTCAACTTAAAGCTTCAATAATGAAATTCATTCTTCCAAACCGATTCCGAATAACCTGAAAACCAAAACCAACAATTCACTTAAGTCATAATACATCATACGAAGTTACTCATGCCCGTAAACTACCGAAAAAAATGCAATTGCTCAAAACGACGTGTAAGGTCATTATACTCTCCCCCACTTAAACATACATTCGTCCTCGAACGTGCCAAGAGTTGTTTCTAAAACCATCAAACCGCCGTATAACCTTACCATGCACATACCCGGGGGTGATCCCACTTCACCCTATCTCATATAGGTCTGATATCACAACATAACTGAAATTCCTCAATTCAACCTAGCCATAAACCTTAGAATCAAATTTTTCAACATCTAGGACTGCTTATAAGATCTGAATCTCGCAACCTACACAATGTATAAGTCTGAACAAGATGTATCAAACCACAACCATAACCCAAGCTACAATCACAAGATATACCACATAACCCTAATACTCGTAGTAAGATCTCCGATCACAGTAATTGCTCAGAACAACCCAATCCCGGTAATAAACCTCATACCTAACAAAACCTCATTCTAAAACCTTCGTACACTGCAGATAATGAAAGAACACGTAGAAACTCATAATCATTCATCAAATCAACAAGTCGTGGAGCTCCCGCTCCTTAAACAAGAACTATAGCCAATTCCTAAGCTGACTCCCGATACTATGCTTCTAAATATACCGCAATTAAATCCGATAGCACCCATCCTAGACCCGATGACTCCATTTTATCGAATACCAAATACTTTACTGACACGCAACACCAATACTACTCAGAGCCACAAACCGTGCAATCCATGCACCAATAAGCAACAATCCAAATGTATTCAATCACAAAAATGACTCAATCAAGAGAACCATCCCGCAAGCTCAATTTGTACCACCACAATGCAATGCTAAGAATCTGTCACACACAGTAGAACCATCACCTGACTTTAACACAAAGGTTCATAACTCAACATAACTGTGGTGCAATGCGCGACTCCATCCAAACGCTGGTCCATATCATATACCACGAGCCACCCTGCTCAAAAACAACAGCCACGCAAAATTCAACATCAAGTACCCAAAATGCATTACCATAACCACGGAGAAGAAGATGACACAATGCCACACAAAACCCGAAAGAACATACCCAATACACCCTCAATCATGCAATAACCAATTACTCATCTCGCTCAAATTCTGCTATAAGACCGCAATAGAACCACACCATGTGTGCCTAAAACCATGGAATCACAACTCCTCGTAGAATAAAAGAGTAACTTACAAAATATTTCAGAACACGAATAAACCCAGCAACAACTGAATGGCACATCCCTCAACAATTGCACTGTGGAGAACCCCAACCCGACTCGGTATAGAATACACATCCTAATTGGGCCTACCAATGGACCCCCAAATCAACTTTAGTCACTCATAAATAGATGAATAAACTTATGAAAGTCCACAACGACTGAATAATAACACATACTATCATCTGGCTAGCTTTGGTCATGACTTCACAGTCCACAACCATGAAACAATCTGCTCCCGAGAACTCCTCGTCTCCAAATCCATAGAAGTCACGAATCACCATATCTGATCCCAATTCCACCGCCAAAATGTCTAACGCATCTCTCATACATGATCATCCCACGAGAAATACCTCTAAAATATTCCGTGCCACATAGTAAAATTTGAATATCAACAGCAACCAGGAGCGTGCCGCAGTACCAGTGGAGTTTCCATAAATCAAAACACATCCCCTATTTTGAAATGTAAATGCTCATCAAGCCATGACAAATAGTAATATAATTTACCTAGTCATCTGAAATTGTCCATACTACCTACGAATTTTTATGACATTCCCTTCAAACTGAACTGTGACCTTGCACTTGCAAATATCAACCCCACACAACGCACCACATCTACCATGCCATCATGTGAAGAGTACAAGAATCTCATAATTAACTCTGAGTCAGTAGCAGAATACATACCCGATCAGTTATAAACCTTCCATTTGATCCCATCCCGGAGAGAATCCCAATATGCAACATGTTCCTCACGCTGGTAGGATATATACTCCTCGAACGCGTGGTAGAAACCATTGAAAACTCTTCAAAGCCCATTCACACATAACCAAGCTCTCTGAACCGAATCTATATAACTCAGCCCATCCACGCAGACCGCCATAAGCCAAGAGCATTGCCACGAACCACCTGAAAAGACTAGCCATGTCATAAGTACCAAAGAACCGATTATATCCATTACTGTGCTGATCCAACCTACTACCAAGCTGTCGAATTTCTTCAAGTCCTTTCCAAGTTTCCTTCAATTTGATACTTCTCCTTGCTAGAACACCACGCCCAAAATTCACCACAGAAGATACCCTAATATAAAACACGACGCCCTAAGGCCCATAAGCCGCTGACTTCCCTCTTAAGCACCCCATAGCACCACAACCAAGAGACCCACTCTAAAGAGACCTTATGTGAACCTAAAGCTATTTCCTTCACCTTCTTGATGATGAAATGCATAATCCACAATGGTATAAAAATGCCACAAGTCTTGACACCGTCCAATGTAACTCTCAGCTTCTAGCCATATAAAATTCTTGGAAATTCCAAATCGCTACATATAAATGTTGAATCCATTAGAACCATTTTCGAGAGTCATCCACTCTAATGAAATCTCAATTAAACTGACCATACGGACTGAACAGCCTGTTACCCATTAGCACATCAATGCCCAAGGGAGTAACCCACACTTCTAAGTAACCGAGAAATTCCTACTCCATGTACACTACATCCTACATGAATAACCACTCAACTATTTTTTGATTCCCGTATACCCATAGAGTGTAAAACAACATGTATCCAGAAATTCATTTACTCGAGTCATCCTCAATCTCAACCCCTGCAGCCATAACCGATTCACCAGTATACATCAAACCGAAACCAATACAACACATAATCGTGCAATCAACTTGTCGATAGCATACTCCCCCACTTGGCTCAAATCCATAGGTCAAAACACACAATCCCATACTCTATTACTGCCATAATACCGTAGTGAGATTCAACCAAATCCTTCATGAGCTCTTGTAATGCAAACCATCTATACTTCAAATTATCTATCTCGCATTCACCCTTGTAATAGTTCCACAAGTGATCCAGACTCAAATTGCAACATATACCATTCACTGGTAAAAGAGAACTCCTTACAAAACATCATAGGGACCACACAACCTCAGGATACCTCACAGGAGATAATCCACCTGCTCTGCCTCAAACTGACATCTCTTTATACCCTTCCACAGTCACGACTACTACGCAATGACTTAATCTTCTTGATTCTGAACTCATCAACAAGACATGAGAATCTACTTCACTCCACAACTAAACAACATGAGAGATCCCTTAACACACCCATAACTCGAGGCCATACGCCAAATTAAGACAGAAATCAAACACCGAATACTTCTTGCTACATATCAAGTAAACTCTTCTCGTCCCATTTGAACAATTTGAACACATATTGTAGTCACAATTCACTCACCACATAGCCATCCAGACACTCATCATGTCACAAGTCCATTCATAGAGACATAACCGTACATATAATTCCAAAAGCACGTGCTCACACAATCAAAACCTATGTGCTCAAGCTACATTCACCACCCGGCCTCAAGTCCTCCAAACTGGCCCATCATCAGCACACTGAAATCACATCTCGCACCTCATCCATGGAATCACGAGCCGTCGAGCACAACCGATACCGAGCGCTCACATGCGCATACGAATGCGTGTAAGGAATTCAAAGAGTTACGCTTCAAGATGAATTAATGTCGCACGATAAAGAAAGAAAGATGGGAAGTATATCCTAAATGTCCTATAGCCTCTCGAAGATAGGTATGGACGTCATCATACCGATCCACAAGACTGTACTAGACACTTGCTCATGACTTGTAGAACCTATTAACCTAGAGCTTTGATACCAACTTGACATGACCCAAAATCCACTAGTTGTGATGGTACCTAACCCAACCCGCTAGGTAATCCAACTAGTAACTATTCAATTCCAATGATATTAACAAGACAAATAAACAATAGCAATTTATTGAATTTGATACATTTCCCAAGGGCTGGTAGTACAAATCATGAGCTTCTAAGAATAGAATTTACAAAGCTAAAATGAAATAAATACATCGTCTGTTTGAAATGTACATAAACAAAGTTTTATAGATCTAAAGCTACCACGAACAAGGGGCAGCTAAAACAGAAACGCAAGTACATCTTCACTCCAGCTCTCATTGAACACAGCAACATTAGCAGCCAACATCTACTCACAAGGTGCAGAAGTGTAGTATGAGTACAACCGACCCCTTGTACTCAAAAAGTAACAAACCTAACCTTAGGTTGAATGTAGTGACGAGCTAACACAAGGTCGAGTCCAATACCAATATACCACAACAGTTCGTAACAACATAATACAAGTAATAAAAGAGGTATCTCAGAAAAACAAATGCTCAGCTCATTCACAGTTCTAGAAAATAGGCATGATTTTCAAGTATCTCAGTGAAAACTTAAATCTTTTACCGAAAAGGCCTAAATACGAGTAAGTTTGAAAATTATGATTTTTCCCAAAAATCCATTCAACAATAAGTAAGATGTTTGATTTCAAATAGCATGAGGAAAGTATGCCTCTATGCCGACATGTCAAGATACAGGTAAAATCATAAATGTCCAAAAAATTGGGTAGCAGAAGGAAATGCATCTTTATGAGTAAAGACCCGGCCGGTCATTCCGTAGAAATTTCATTATTATTCCTGTTTTTGCCTTGTCATAGGTTGGTTATACTGTTTATGATGTGTTAGAGTTGGTAGGCTCGGAATCGGAATGGTTGTAGCAAGAATTTAGTCATTTAGTCTTTAAAAATAGCCTTATAGTTGGAAAAGTTAACTAAGAGTTGACTTATTGGTAAACGACCTCAGAATGCGGATTTTATGGCTCGGATAGCTTCGTTAGGTGATTTAGGACTTAGGAGTATGTCCGGAATATTTTTGTGATGTCCGGTGTAGAATTAGGCTTGAATTGGCGAAAGTTAGTTTTTGGAGATTTCCGGTCGGTAGTGGAAAATAGGCTATCGGGGTCGGAATGGAATTCCGACAGTTGGAACAGGTTCGTAATGTCATTTTGGTTATGTGTGCAAAATTTCAGATCAATCGGAGGTGTTTTGGATAGTTTCGGCATCGTTGGTGGAATTTAGAAATTTCAAAGTTCATAGGCTTGAATTCGATGTGATTTTGGTGTTTTCATGCTTCGAAGGCTCGACTAAGTTCGTATTGTATTTTGGGACGTGTTGGTATATTTGATTGAGATTCCGAGAGCCTCGGGTAGATTTCGGAAGATCAATTTAGATTAGAAGAAAAGCTGCTGCATTTTTTTCACAGCAGCATGAACAGTACCGTGTGAACAGTACCGCGAAAATTCTGGACAGTGTATACATAACGAGCAGTCCGAGTTTTCTTCCATTTTTGAACGAGGTTTGAGCTTTTGGAGAGATTTTGAAGAGGAAAGACGATTGTTCTTCATTGAGGTAAGGATTTTGGACCCAATAAATTGATTATATGTGATTAAGGACCAAATTAACAGTGTTTAATTGGGGAAAATCAGTAGAAAAATGTGAAATTAGGGCTTGAGTTTAAGAGGCCTTTTAAGGATGATTTGAGGGGTCAAACAGACTCTGATTTTAGAGTTCTTTATATGTACAGACTCGTGAGATGATGAGGATCGTTTTGGTATAAAGTCTGTCGAGTTCCGAGACGCAGGCCCGGGGGTCGGGTTTTGGCTAATTTCGGGTTTTGTGCTAAAATTGATATTTTTTCGTTGGCATTCATCCCCTTAGCATAACTTGATGTGAAAAATCTGAACTTGATAGATTTGGAGCACTCAGTAGTTGATTCGAGAGGCAAGTGTTCTGTAGAATAGCTTTTTAGGCTAGTTTGAGGTAAGTAGTGTCTTTAAATCCTGTCCTGAGGGTATGAAACCCCGGACTTTACATCCTTTCACGGTTTTGAAGTGACGCACAGACTGGATGACGAGTGTGGGGCGTGCACGAATTGGAAAGTTGGAAATATGTTTCCTTTTTCGGAAACTATTGAGTTGCGAAAATGATTTTAAAGCCTATTCTTTATAGTATTGATATGTTTTGATATAATTGGGCTATAAGCCATGTTTGGGGCCTAGTGCCGATCTGTTTTAACCCCTTGGGGATATTTTCCTGATAATTCGTCACTTATAAATTATGATTTTACACACAGTCTTTCCTGATAAATTGTTTTGACACTCAGCGCTTGTTGATATTAATTCTTGAAATGAAATATTGTTTTGGGTCGAGAACCCTATTTATTTATGGCTCGAGTGGCATGTTGAGAATGTCTGACTGAGTAAGGCCGAGGGCCAATATTGGAGGATGTTATGATATGAGAGAGGCCGAGTGCCTGAGAGTGATTGATGCCATGATTTGGCTTGTTTATAGCGCTTGGGCTGTAGGAGCCCCTCCGGAGTCTGTACACACCCCCAGTGAGCGCAGGGACCTACTGAGTGCGAGTGCTGAGTGCCTAGTGCCAAGTGACGAGTGATTGGGAGGCATGAATGGCAGTGAGGATTCCCGAGGGGATGATACTGAGTGACCGTGAGGTGCTGAGGGACTGTTACAGAGTGATGGTGAGGTGCTGAGGGAATATTTATGAGTGATGTTATGGCCTGAGGGGCAGATTTTTGATGATATTTTACTGAGTTTTGATTATGATTCACTTCATTTTTCAAACTGATATTTTTGAGAGTTTTACTGAGAAATATTGGAGATTATACTTGTTTCAAGAATTTTTACGGAAACTGGTTTGAACTTCTATATACCTTATTGAGCCATGGTATTTTATTGTTTTGTGGATTGGTGTATTTGTGCTATGTGTTTCTTATTCTCATACTGTTATTTATTTTCATTACTACTGAGTTGGCGTACTCATCATTACTCCATGTACCTCTGTGTATAGATCCAAGTACTAGTGTAGAGCAATAGCCATATTCGTTCGTTATCAGCAGCATTTACGGGATTTCGAGGTAGCTGCTCAGCGTCCGCAGCTTCTCCACTTTCCTTCTTCTTATTGTATTAGCATTTGATTCATAGAAATTTATTAATACATTAGCATAGATAGTTATATTCTTAGATGCTCGTGACCATTTTGACGCCAGTCCTGGAGGAATTGTTTAGACAGTGGATTATTTTATATTTGCCTAAAGACTTAGGAAATTTTCATGCTTGCTATGCTGATATTTAATGATATTGCGTTATTTGATTAAACTAAGTGTGTAGTTATGTGATGGTTGGGTAGCCTAGTTCCACGATAGGCGCCATCACGACCTGTTAGGATTTGGGGTCGTGACACTATGCATGTATTTCAAGTACGTATGACAAATGCAATGCATATCGATGAGGAGATCATGTACTCACACTCTCAGAGTACTCAATCTCACTATCTCACATTCTCTCTCACTATGCGCAATGCTCTACACACTCAATCGCTCAGTGCTTTACAATACCCGATGCGTCGTGCAGCCCGATCCACATATATATAGTTGATTGCTCACTGGGGGTGTGCGGACTTCGAATGGGCTCCTACAGCCCAAGCACTATAATCCGCACGGAAAACTCACATGATGCACGGATAACCCACGTACCACACTATCATATCAAGATTCCCATGGATAACTCACGTGCTATAGTATCATATCAGAATTCGCACAAACAAATCACGTGCTATAATATAAATATAGTGATCCGCACGAAAAATCACGTGCTATGATATCAAAACCTCACAAACAGGATCTCGGCCTCACTCATTCATCAACCTCTCTAGTCTCACTCACGGGCTCACAATGTCATGAAACTAGCCTGACAACAATGATATGACGTATCAATATATTATAACTGAGACTGAGATATGGTATGAATTCATTGATATAAAACAGTACGAAATATCAATGATATCAGTGAGATGACAGTAAGAAACGGCCACTATGGGTCCAAACAGTATCAACTATTTTATCACATGGTGGGAACACGGATCAACAAAGTAGGACCACTATACAGTGGCATGGAAGCAACCGAGTCCAAATTCACATGGTACACACCCACACGCCCGTCACCTAGCATGTGGGTCACCTCAATACCAATTATATAACACGTATTATGGGGTTTCATACACTCAACACTTAGTTTAGAAGAGTTACTTACCTCGAACAAGCAAATACTAATGCCGAGCAAGCCAACTGCTATTCCAAAGATACCATCACACACGTAGCGACCTCCGAACGGCTCAAACTATCAAAAAGCAACTCAAATACATCAAATAAAGACCAAGGAAATAATTCCAAATGATAAAGATTAAATCCTTAATCAAAACCCAAAACCGACCAAAAATCACACCTGCGCCCGCGCCACAGAACCCAACAAAACTCACAAAATTTTATAACCCATTCAATTAAGAGTCTAACCATACTAGTTTCACTCAAATCTGACTCCAATTCGATGTTCAAAACACAAATTAATATAAGGAAACTTTAGGCCTAAACCCCCAGTTTCTCTTTAAAACATTCATCAACCAATTGACAAAAATGAAGATAGATTCATGAAATATAACCAAAATCGAGTAGATAACATTTCCCCAATTCATATGGTGAAATTTGCTCCAAGAATCCCCTCTATCCGAGTCCCACATCTCAAAATATTAAGAAAAGACCAAGACCCTCGATTTATTTCTTCTTCCAGCATTTTTCGTATTTGCGGATAAGTGGCTGCATCTGCGAGCTTCGCTTTTGCGGAATAAGTCTCGCATTTGTGAGAAAGCCTCGACCATCCAGTTGTGGCTTCTGTGATGCTCAGAACCGCATCTGCGGTCGTGCTTCTACGCAAAATCTTCCGCATTTGCAGACTCTCACCCAACAGTGCATTCTCGCACCTGGGCTCGCTTCGGCGGCCATCGCACTTGCACATCATGAGTGACATGTGCGGAACACCAGAACCAGCAGCTTAGAAAAAATCCAAAATACGATGAAATGATCCGAACCTTGTCCAAAACTCACCCGAGCCACTCGGGACCCCGTCCGACTATACTGACAAGTCCAATAACATAACACGGACCTACTCGAGGCCTCAAATCACATATAACAACATCAAAATGACGATTTTTACCTCAAATCAAAATCTATGAACTTTGAACTTTCAATTTCCAAAACTCACACCGAAACATATCAAATCATCCCGAAATGAACCCAAATTTTGCACACAAGTCTCAAATGACATGAAGAATCTATTCCAATTCCCAGAACAAAAATAAGAATCGGATATCCTCAAAGTCAACTTCAGGTCAAACTTATGAACTTTTCAAACCTTCCAATTTCCAATTTTTGCCAACTTGTGCCAAAACCTCCTAGAAATATCCAAATGCAAATCTGGGCGTACGCCCGAATCCAAAATCGCCATAAGGACCTACCCAAACCATCAAAAATCTGTTCCGGGGTCAAATTCACAAAAAGTCAAACTTAGTCAACTCTTTCAACTTAAAGCTACAACAATGAAATTCATTCTTCCAAACTGATTCCGAATAACCTGAAAATTAAAATCGACGATTCATATAAGTCATAATACATCATACGTAGATGCTAATGCCCGTAAACTACCAAGCGAAGTGCAATTTCTCAAAATGATCGATCGGGTCATTACACGTAACCCCCGAGGAGTAGTGACGAGGAGTCGACATCGACACTCACTAGTGGTCCAATAATATCAGGTACAATAAGGAAGTTAAAAAATATAATGCAGAGTAAATAAATAAAATAAATCAGTGTAAATATGTGGTAAAATTCCCCTCGCTACAATAAAATCAAGTTCTCAATTAGCAAATTCCTCCTCAACCGGAGCATATATAAATATGTATAATGGACCTCACCAAATAGAATGTTATAATTCGAATCAAGGTATAATTAACATATACCCTGGCTTCTTGCCAAATATTACTCATGATTCCAGGAGGATATTTTATAGAAATACCGAGGCGTACGACCTGATCCAACATAAATATTAAGTTGCACACTGCCGAGGCTCGTACCGCACGAACCATAGATGCATCTATTAAACTGTCGAGGCGAACCACCTACTCCCATGAGAGTGTGGTACATAAATCCTGTCAAGGCGAATGACCCAATCCCATTAGAATAACAAGCTTAAACTGGTGCTTGACCCCCCCCCCCCCCCCCCCCCC